>PYUH01000586.1:859170-963177 GCA_016808085.1 Suaeda aralocaspica | reverse complement strand
GACTTATGATCATCATACTCCTTGTAACGAAAAATCCTCTCAACTCTACGAATCCAATCTAAAAACTTTTCAGGATCCATACCTCCATTAAACTCAGGGATTTCGAGTTTAAAATTTCGATCATCATCCTTCATCTTCCCCTTGCGTTTGTGTCTTGGCCTAGGCTCCTCGTCGTCGCTAGAGCTTGACAAGTATCCTTTCTTTGGTTTACGAACACTTCTCACACTTTCCAGCTCACTTGAACTTGATGATGAGCCATCTCTTTGCTTAGATTTAGTGGGAGTCTTCTTCATAGAAGCCATGATCGTCAAGGCTTCTTCTAAACGAGCCTTCAACTCGTCGATCTCCCCTTGCATGCGCAATTCTTTTGCTTGAGCTAAACTCAAACCCTTCGTAAATCCTTGTGGAATTTCGTCTCCACCCTCTTGAGCCATGAAAATAGATGATGATAACTTGAGATTGAACGAATCTCTCAACGAAAGCACCAAAAGTTGATGTGAATTTTGTTATAAACAAACGCCACTCACACAAGATAAACTAGAACACAAATTTGATAAAGCGACGCACCACAAATTCGAAGTCCTAGGCGAATAATTGTTAGAATTTGATTAAAGCAAAGCACCCTCAAATCCTAAAACTATCCTCACGTGAGATAAAGCTCAATAGCACCACTCACTCGTCGAATTTCTCACAAGAAATCCTCACAGAATTTGTTTTGACGCAAAACAATGAAAACGAAAAACAATTTGTCTTTTTTCAATCTAATCTCTTTTTCTTGAGGTATTTTACATGATATTTATAGCTAAACATGTCATCCAGTATGTGAATATCCTAAAACAAATCCTAACTACCCTAGAATTAAGGCACAAACAAACTAAAATTAGGAAAACAAAAATCTACTCAAATCCGGATAACAAGTCTTGCGCACCAAGGCTTGTGATATGATTTTCTACCCTAAATCTTAGTTATTTTAAGAAACAAATCTAAGGACAATATTATCAACAAACTAACTAAAGTTGACCAAGTCAAACAACACGGAAAACAACGTTGCCCAAAACTCTCCAAAATCCCGTAATACAACCCGCCATATAACATGCTTATTTTTCTTGATTTTTGATGGACTTCCATTTTCAAGAACTTCAAGAAACCTTTCGAGCTTCGATCTTTTTTTCAAGAAACCTCCATTTTCGTGTTCCCCATGCTTGATTCCATCAACCATGACCCATAGACTTATTAAGAATATCACAAAACACCATATGGGAAAACCCTATCAAGTGAAGTGGGAAGAAAACCCATATAGCTCAACATTCCTAAACTACTAGTTATTCTTGCTTGATTTTTAGGTGAGGAAACTTGTGCATGTCACCATGCACACGTAAAAATTTACTTTAGCCAACCCCAAGAGTCTCGTGTCTCCATAAGCCACTAGTTCTCCCATGGTTGCATCTTGCTTTGCACCTTCTATCAAACCGTCGAAGTTTTGCTCGTTGACATTCGTATCAGGTACCGGCTGGACCGGCAGACCAGAATCTAAAAAAATTGGACCTGAACCAGACCTGAATTCATTCCGGTCAAGACCTGGACCGGACCTTAATATTCATGTACAGACCTGGACCGGACTTCTTAGATCTATTTTATAATTTTTTTTGCTCTTTCAATTAAAAATTTTAATAAAAAACCTGTTGGACCGGTTGGACCTGTTGGAACAGTTGGAGCTGTTGTTACTTATCTTAGAGTCTTAGACTTCAAACATAATAACGTAGGATCCAAATTCACGACATACAATCTAATTAGTAACGATTAAAAACATCAAAGTACTCAAATACTTCCAACTACATTACAACTTTACAAGTTTTAGTTATTAATTTTTGAAAAAAAAAATATTTTTGATAATTAGTCAGAAAAACCCCGGTGTTGGACCGGACCGGAAGACCGGCACCCCAATTTTTTTTGGACCTGGACCTACACCGGAATCGGCGGTCCGGTCCTGTGCGGTTTCAGGTCCAGACCGGACCTTTGCTCAGCCCTACTTCCCACAACAAAACCAAGCTAACATCTCTAAAACAAAAAGGTTTGGTGGCTAACATACAACTTCTTCTACACATAACTATTGACATAGGAAACACCTCAAAACATGTAATTAAATCCATGAAGGAAAAGAAACAAAGTCAATCCTACATGCCCAAACTTCCTACTCAATCTCACCACATGATATGAAAGCAATAACGCATAGTACATACTTGAATTCCTTACATACCTGCACATGTAAGTGATATCAAAACTTTTTATTTTTTAAACTCTCTATTTTCAGAGATTACTATTTCTAGAAAATTTTCCATTCCCAATAGCTTTCTAAAATGAGACATTCCTCTTTCCAAAATAAAGCCTAGGGTACCCAAAAAATGAAATTTTTTTATTTTATTTCGAAAACTAAGCTCTAGTAACCACTTTATAAGACCGTGGAATTTCCTAACTTCCTCCTCTAATTTTTCCAGAAAACACATTATAAATAATAAAGAGTAATAATTATTAAGAACTCCTAAATTAACTAAGAAAAACCAAAGCATCATCGCCGCTGTGATAACGGCTAAGGCATTTATCAAAGTAATACAACGGAAGTCTTTAAAACCAAGACCAATTTAAAAGTCATACTCAAACTCATAAATAATCTCAAAATATCCCAAAACTAAAATCAAACAAAAACCAACTTACAAGTTTATTACACTTCAGAATCATATTAATGGCCCTTCAAAATCAAAAACTTTAAACTTCAGAATTAAAAACCAACATCAAATAATAAATAACTACTGATAGAACCAAAAGCAAATAAACTAGAACTACAAGGACTAAAATACAAGCACTCTCACTCTAGCCCAACATGAATGACTTACGCTCACTTGTACCTGTAGCTTTTTCTTATTCTGGACAACTACTCGCCAACAAGTGGGTCATCATAGGGCCAAGTCCAAGACAAAGCCATGTGCACAAAACAAACCGTCAGCAATTCTGAGCGACATAACTACTAATGACTATATAGCATGATCAAAAGAAAATAAAAGTAAAACATTCATACTCTTACTGTTGATAATTCTTCACCTGTGCATAGACTTAACTTTAAACAAGTTAATTATTATATTTAGACTTTGGATTTCACATCTAACGGGTTTCCTTTCCTGTAAAATCTCCCTATTGGGCACAAATTATATGCTTGGCTTGGGAGTGAGTCTAGAAGCTCAAAACCCAAGTAGAGAAGTCACCATCGTGCTCTTTTTGGTAGGGTCACGAAACCCCATTAGGTCTAACCTAAAGGTAAATTGACGCCAAGGATAAGAAGGTCTCATATCTCTAGATTCACGGACGAGAGTAAGGACAAAGTAGTGCACAATATCTCCCCGCGTATAGCAGCCTCTACATGGTCTCATATATAATCTAATGAATATAATATTGGATTATATCAACAATATTTCTTGTTTATCCTAAAGGACGTAGAAATTTGTTAGGCGAGTTTATTTGATACATACATATTTTTCTAATAACATGCAAGGGGTGATCATTTTATTAGGATTAATCAACATTATAAGGTACCTAAGTTGGTTTTCTAATAATTTATCTTTACTTTATGTGAAATCATGGTTTTCTAGTCTTGTAAGTAAACATGGATTTTACATGATTAAAAACAATAAACAATTAGTGTATAAAATCACATCAAAAAAACCTAAAGTAATGTTTGTACCTAAAGATAGTTTTCGTTAATAAGCCAATCCATAATTAATCAATATTTCATGAATATAATTAAACATGTCAAATTTCTAAAAAGAAAAATAAAACACATAAACTAACTCAATTATTTGAAGAACTCACGATATAGATGTTAATATGTCGGCCTCATGTAAAGTACCTTGCGTGCGGAGGACAAAACAATACTACTACTACTACTACTGCTGCTGCTGCTACTGCTACTGCTACTGCTACTGCTTCTGTTACTGCTGCTACTGCTGCTGCTGTTATTGCTCCTGCTACTACTGCTGCTGCTGTTAATGCTCCTGCTATTGCTACTACTACTGCTGCTAGTGCTACTGCTATTGCTACTACTACTGCTGCTAGTGCTACTGCTGCTGCTACCGCTACTGCTACTACCACTACTACTGCTACTATTGCTCCTACTACTGCTGCTCCTACTGCTACTGCTCCTGCTGCTTCTGCTACTGCTACTACTGCTACTACTACTACTACTGCTGCTGCTGCTACTACTGCTACTACTGCTGCTGCTACTGCTACTGCTACTGCTACTACTACTGCTACTACGTCTATTGCTATTGCTGCTGCTACTACTGCTGCTGCTACTGCTACTACTGCTACTGCTACTACTGCTTCTACTACTACCACCACCACCACCACCACAACTACGATTATGACTACTACCCTACTACTACTACTACTACTGCTACTGCTGCTGCTACTAATAATAACAATAATAAATTGCATTTAGGAGAACTAATTAATGTTTGAATATGTTTAAGGGTGGCTTAGAAAATATTTTTTTGCAGAAATAGAAAGGAGAGAGAGGTTTGACACGAAATACTAGAAGATGCACGAAATTCAAGATTTTTGGAGGTTTTTGGGTTTGCCATATTTTCAAAGTACGTCTTCCTTGCGCACGAAGGTCGCTTGTTATTATTTTCCATAATTCCTAAATTCACTTTCATATTCCGACATTCACTTTCATATTCTACTTTATACGTTTCCATAAGCCTAAAATTGTCTGATTTCGTACAGAACCTTCTAATATGTTCTAGAACGTTCGTCATACTTGGCCTTATTTGCACGCTTAATTTATTTTCTATGTTTACTGATGAAATAAAATAAAAATAATAAAAATGAAAATAAGATAAAACGAAATAAAATAATAAGAATAATTTTAAATTGAACGAAAGTAATTTATGCACATTTAAACCGTCGGAACCTTATCATCGGTTACTCTGGCAATGGTTATAACTTTCAAAAAACTTCTGGGGAGTTGCTCCCTAGATCCCTAACCAGTGCGTTTTTCACCCCTGGACCCGATTTACTGACCAGATAGCGGGACCCCGTATAAATTACGAAGTGGAGTCCGAATAGGTGAATGACATAGAAATGTGGTTATTATTTTCAAGCAATCAACTTTAGACGTTGGATCTATTGCGACGTGGTACACTTTAATCATCGCCCTTTAGATGGGACCAAATATAGGTACCTACAGTAACCAATTAACCAATTGTGACAATCTTAAACTGAATTGAATCGTTTTTTGTCCATTTGTTTGGTTATGATCTAAAATGAATTGAAATTGAACTGATCACGGACCTGTTTACTTCAGCTTAAAATCCATTATTCTTGTTCTTTTGACCTTTGCTCTTTTAAAATTCATTGCTCAAACTCGACTCTATTAATTTTATTTATTTTTCGAGCTTAAGTTCAGCTTATGAATAAATGAGCCTTACACATATTTAAAATCATCTTGCTAAATGTTTGGGAAACTCTAAGATCCTCACTACAAATTAGAATCAAATCTAGATTGTTATGTACTGTACCAAAAAAGTACTTTTAAGTACTTTGCATGTGCCACTCACTGAGC
This sequence comes from Suaeda aralocaspica, assembly GCA_016808085.1. Taxonomy (NCBI): domain Eukaryota; kingdom Viridiplantae; phylum Streptophyta; class Magnoliopsida; order Caryophyllales; family Amaranthaceae; genus Suaeda; species Suaeda aralocaspica. The sequence goes on along the minus strand of PYUH01000586.1, from coordinate 957,563 downwards.
GAGATGTTAAGTGTTGGGAGTTTGTTCTCTAGTAAATAGAAGTGATTAACTGGGTGTAAATTTTTTTGCATATTTGAGTTGAACTATAGAGAGTTAAGGTGAACAAAGGACAAATATATTAGAAGTCAAACCTAATTAAATCGTTGTGTCTTAATTTAAATATCCGTTGCACAATCACATCAATTATCTTACTGCTCTCAAATAACAACAAACTTGGAAAAATAGAAAAATTGTCATTCCTCGAATTCAAAAATCCCCCTCCCCTCTTCTCTCTCTCTCTTCGTGGGACTCGCACTTTCGTCACTAAACAATATATCCTAACTTCATCATCAAATACAAAGGACTACACTTAAACTAAATAGAATACGTCCCCTTATATCAAGTTGTACTTACATAAATGTGAGGGAGATCCGAGACCTGCATAAGTGGTTTCATGACTACCAAATATTTTCATAAAACTACAATGTTATACAAAAAGCTTGCTGACACATGGTCATGTTAACAATGACAATAGAATTAAATTTCACAGATTTGCTTATAGCCAAGCAGTGAAGTAGTGGCAAGCAGCAAAGTCCTATAAACCCTAGCTTTCAGCCTGTGACTGTTCAACATTACACACTTCATGAGCATGGTCAAGAGCAGTCTCGAAAGCCTGTGTGCATGCACCGGAAAATCCCATTAATGCTTCAAAGACACAAGGGAGGCTTTTTTGCAGCTTACATAGGGTTATGACTCTATTCCCCTCTACAGAACTTAAATACTTAGCCTTCTCATTCTCATACAGCTTTTTTAAGCTATCAGCTTTTTCGCGTTTCTCAGTCAATGGATGCCTCGGGCTCAAACTAGAAAATTCAAGATTTCTTTCCATTTCAATTAGTAACTTTACTTCCTTCTGCAATCTCCGCTCCAATCTGTCAAGCTTTTTCTTTAGGCGGCGTTCTTGCTCCTGCTGTTCCATGATTGACCGTATATCTAAAAGAAGACTTTTTATGGTCTCTGCCACAGCCTGCAACTCATAGAATTATGATATGAAAAACAAGATTAATAAATTTCAACAAATTATCATGCAACTTGTCATTCTACTCTCAGGAACTTGTATCAGACACGGCTATCTGAAGTGCATAACTTGTACATACAAAACAATTTCTTTTTCTGGTATAAAATGGAATACTCATATCCGTGTTAATTGTGTCAAAGATCTGAGATAGAAGTATAATAACAGACCAGTTGTTTTAGAATCTGAAAACTAAGCCAAATCCATCCATATGAACAGTACCTTTTCAGGTACCCTATCAAGGGCAAGTTGCCATTTTCCGCAAAGAGTTCGAACCATAGCTGGGCAACAATTTTGATTTTCACCATCTACAGGGAGGTCAGTGAGCTGAATCCACCTGCACATGGATTCTACATAATCTCTTTGAGATTTTGTGAGTCTACAAAAGCTGTTGTACCAGAAACTAATCGCACTCTCAAGCTGCATTGCTGCTTCACGACGATTTTCCATAGTCGGTTCCATGTCATGAGTGGTTAGATGATGCACCTGCTGTGAGATGCGACTCTGAACTTGATGGCATTCATACATTGTTCTCCACATGTAAATCAACCTGCAAAATGTCCATAACTTGCACTAGAATATTAAAAGTGTCCTTGCACTCTTCATTTGTAAACAAAATTAGTGCAGCCTTGTAGCACATAACCCCCTCTTAACAAATAATCCAGCATAAAAATTTATTAAAGCTAAAACTACTATTATTGTTAGTATGTTGTTATCAATTTATCATAAATCTCAGGTCCAGAGATAGTGGCTAGCAGACAGAAAGGATAGGAAAACCTTCTGCATTTTTTGTACAAGGCAACAAGTCATCTACAGTTATCTTGAAATGTTTTCCCCTTTTATAGGAAGATCTAATATTTCATGACACCAGCTCATGAGAAAGCAAAAACGAAACAGAGGAAAAACATTTCAATTAATCTGATAATTATAAAGCATGGGAAAACATTTTGCATGTGTTGATAAGTGTCACAGCTGACATGCACAACAGAACTTCCTTCCCATCCCATCCCACCTCTCCACCTCACCCCCCCACCCCACCACCCCCCCCCACACACCACCCAAACCCAACCCACCCCCCCCCCAACCCCCCCCCCCCCCCCCCCCCCAAATTATATAATAAAAAAAATAATAAATTGCTTATCCAATATTTAATATTTACCCAGTAAGTAATGCAACGAGCTGAGGATGCAGCTCCTCATCTATGGCTGTCAATATTGACGCAAATGTCTTTCTAACTAATTCTTGCTGACGTACAATATCAGACTGCAAATTTTCAATGGTATACCGTAGTTTCTCTATCTTGTTTAATTCACCATTATCATTTAGTTTATAAAGTGATGAAGATTTCCTCTTTTGCTCTAATTTTGCCATCTCCTCGCCCTGCATATGACATAGCAATATTACCATCTGAAGATAAAAAAAACGAGTACATCGTCACGTTGATACTATTGATTAGATATATAACTTTCTGCAGTAGTTTTGGACTGTTCTCCAACTCCAAAAACATGTAATTTTTTCCTGGGCTGCTGAATTATAAATCCTTATCATACTCGACATGACGACACACCTCTTTAAAACTTAAGAGTTTCGGCTTTGTCATCTTTGCACGTTGATTATGTCACACAATTAAGTTTTAGGAATATCTACACATAACTTCTATTTTCAAATAAACAAGAGCATTGAGAAAACTGCACATAATTTCTTTTTTGTTTATCTCGAAACCCCAACAATATGTGAAATTGTTACCCAGAACTAACATTAATTGAATCTGCAAAGTTTGACTTTTGCTTTTCTATCCCTAATATTTTAAATCTAACATTGCTTGAATGTGCACAATTTGGCTTTCTTCTTCTATCCTTCTAACTCCTTTTTTCAATATAATGGCTTTGTTTCTTCCACAATATTTCAAAACTTATTGATCATAGCCGCCACAGGCATTAATGATCACAAAATTATACTCTATAAAATGTAATATATCAGGCCTCACCTTGACTGCTGTATAGAGTGTCTTCTCTTCTTCAAGAAGTTTTTCAAGTGTGATACAGTGCGCTCCTGGCTTGCAAGGCTCGTTAGGAGTGGCAACCTCCGAATCATGGCTAGGAACCTGTAGTGATCTAGATGACAAGCTCGAAGACAAAGAACTTAATCTAGCAGAGGTGTTCCCCTTTCCTGAAGATTATTGGAGGGGCAGAGAAACACAGCCGAAATATCATTTACTGTTTTGGCAGTTGCGACTTTAATAATAATCATGATAGCTGAGTTGAGAATATAAACTATATGTCATCACCCATCAGCGACTATCTTTTAGCTCACCCCAGTCTTAGCCAACTTTTAGAAGTTATCTTTATATGTTCAAGTGTAACTCTTTATACAAATTAAAATTGGTTACCAAATACGGCCTATGACCAAAGCATATAGGAATCAATTCTTGTCAAACTTAGCCATAAAGGAATTTATCTTCTATGATTTTATGCACACAGATTGACCGAAAATATGGACATTGTCTTGGTTGAGAATGCTGTACAGATGGAATAATGAAAAAAGAAAAAAGAAGAGAACAGCAACAGAGTGGCATCTAAGGAATTACCCTTTTTATCGTTTAAGTTTTGATGCATAGAAGCATTCCAGTAGCTCATGTCTACGAGAATTGCTATCTCTTTCCCACCAGCAGATGCCTTCAGGAAGTAGTCATCAAGCTCCCTAGCAATGTCGGCCAATGTCTTCCTCCTCTTGCCCACCACCATGGCCCGATTCACCATACCCTTCGTCTTTCCAAGAATAGGCAATAAATTCTCATCCATATTCGATGACTTTATACTAACACCATCAGAAGGTTTACCAGATGTACCATGCTCCTGATCTTCCTCAAACTGTGATCTTGTTTCAGCCCAATTTTCATCATCAGCATCGTCAATCAAGAAACTCTCCACTCCATGCTGTTGTGAAGAACTTTCAAGGATGTCCATGCAACCCCACGAAGGGGGAAGCAACTGAGGAGGGAAATTACTCTCTTCACCAATCTCTGTTATCTCTTTTCGGGGCTCCTTGTCATTTTGATCACCTTCAAGCTTCTTTGAATCAGGACTATCAATTGGAGGAGGCAATGGAGGGGCAGGTGGAAGAGGAAATGGTGGTGAAGAAGGCAAATTTCTTTCAACAGTCTCAAGCTCCAAAGATTCTGACTCAGTAAATTGTCGGAGCGTTATGCCGGTGTCTTTTAGTGCCTTTAAGTATGCTAAATTTGCACTTGCAAATTCTTTTCTGAACCTCAACAATTGTTTCATTTCCTTCTTTCTATTTTTACAATTCTGCACCCTCTCTTCATTATCCACCCTTGATGCAGCACACCCCATTTTAGATTTTCCTTAGTTGACCTTTCTCACTCCTACACAAAATGATCAAGGAATGAAACATCCATACGGAACTCAGCTTCACCTTCTTTTAAACTTCGTTATACAACATTTTACTTCAACCCCAGGCCACAATAGTCTAACAAGACTAATATTACTTTCAGGCTTTTCATCCGCCACAATCAAAACAATACACTCACAATGATGAATTCATCAAAAAGCTGCAAGAAAACAACCAAACCAATGCCATTACACGGCCATTCTCAATACTATTACCATGCCTAATAGTAGAAACTCGAACTAATTTCTATCTTTAATGTCACACTAACTACTTAAGTACTATTGTCAAAACTTTGGCAATTAGATTGATACCCAAGAGTACCTACTTTATCAGTTTTGAATAAAATGAAAACCACTGGAAGTTTGTAGTTGTTTTATCTTAAAGACCAAAACCCAAATCTTAACAAACAACACAATTTCAAAACTATATAAAGAAATGTAAAAGAAATAAAAAGCAAAAACGGGAGAAGATTCGTAACAGTTTAGCTGTTGTTACCTTTTCTTTTTCTTGAATATTTTTCTATATTTCCTTGCATATAAGTTAAAAAATATTTAAAAAAAAAAAAGCAAAGAGGTGCATACTAAAGCATTAGATGACAATAACCAGATAAATTTGTAGTTAACTTCTTACTCAACATGAATTGATGAATATTCTTATTTCCCTCCTTTTGTTTTTTTGGACTAGTAAAGCACTGTAAATAAAGGACAATAAAACAGGAACACTGACAAATAAACAGTCAATGAGTATAATTAGTCTAATATCATTAAAGAAATGTACTTACAATAAAAAAAAATTAAAAAAAAAAAAAAAAAAAAAAAAAAAAAAAANTTAAAAAAAAAAAAGCAAAGAGGTGCATACTAAAGCATTAGATGACAATAACCAGATAAATTTGTAGTTAACTTCTTACTCAACATGAATTGATGAATATTCTTATTTCCCTCCTTTTGTTTTTTTGGACTAGTAAAGCACTGTAAATAAAGGACAATAAAACAGGAACACTGACAAATAAACAGTCAATGAGTATAATTAGTCTAATATCATTAAAGAAATGTACTTACAATAAAAAAAAATTAAAAAAAAAAAAAAAAACAAAACAAAACTCATGTAAATTAACAGAAATAAAAGGGTTTCAGTAGAATGTCAGGAAAAAACAAGCTAAATTTGCCAAAAACCAAAAACAGTGAAGGGTTTAAATAAAAAAAGAAAAAGAGCTCAAACCCCAAAACAAAGATAATAAATGACTTACAGAAGTATTTAATTTAAATGTAAAACATAAAAACAAACATTCTTTTTGTTGGGAACATAGTTTAAAATTTATAACTTAAGAAATAAGAATAGATTTAATACGACAAGAAAAATACAGCTAAAAGAAGAAGAAATTACCTGGGCTCAATGAAGAAGGAATTTGGAGCTTTGAAGAGAGAAAAAGACATGAACTTTATAGGTGTAAAATTGTACAAAGCAAAGTCTTTGCGTTTATATATATATATATATATATTTTCAATTTTTGGGTTTGTGGTATTTTCAGTTGTCACCTTTTTAAACATTTTAAACAATTGGACCTTGGTAATAAAGCAGGTGTTGTGTAATCTTTGCCTTTAAGTTTATCTGGGTTCAGAGTATATGCCAACTGCACAATGGCATACCTTTCTTTTAGTTTCTCTTACTTTCCTGCTATCATTATTACCTTTTGTCATTTTTTTCCTATTTTTCTATTACGTATTTTTCTTAAGGCAAGATTGTTAGATGTTACCTTTTATAAACATTTTTTTGCGACTTAATAATTTTTATAATTTTTGTTGTTGGATGGGTATCTAAAACAAAAATTTTTTTGCTGAGTCGAGACCTTAAACCATTTTTAGGTGTTGACTTGCCGGTTTTTAGTTTGACCACCTAATTGCACTCCTATTTTCCACTCTTTCCCTTCCCTTTTTACCCTTTTTTACCTCATTTCATTACCACTACCATTTTCACCCAAAAACTCAAACTCATTACCACAACTCACCCCCAAATTACAACCAGAACCTCACCAATATACAATCAATGCCCACCCAAAACAACAGCCACAGTTGTTTTGAGCCCAAACTACTGATAACATACACCAATACAACATCAAAGATATGACAAAACTCCACCCAAAACCCAAACTCATGACCACAACCACATGTTTGCAATATACTAAGAGGGATTTGGTGGATAGGAGTTTTGATAGCACGTTGAGCTTTAATAGAAGAGATTTAAGTGTAATACCTTGGAATTTTCTAACTTCGATCCTTCTCTAGATTTTTCAGAAAACATATTATAAATATTAAAGAAATATATTTATTAACACTTTTAGTTGATGAGGAAAAACCAAACCATTACCGCCACCGTGATAACGGCTAAGGCATTTATCAAAGTACTACAACGAAAGTCTTTAAAAACCAAAACCTATTTAAAACTTGAACTTTAAAAATAATCTCAAAACTAAAATCAAACCAACATCCAAAAGAAAATCAACTTAAATCTTTATTACATTTCGGAACCATATTGATGGCCCTTAAAATCCAAAACTTAAACTTCAGAAGTAAAACAACATCCAAAATAATAGTTAGATAACTCCATCAACAAAAAAAAAGTAAGAACTACAAAGACTACACAACAAGCACTCTTACTCAAGCCCAGCATGAAATGACTTATGCCCACTTGTACCTGTAGCTTTTCTTATTCTAGACAACTAGTCACTAGCAAGTGGGTCATTGTAGGGCCAAGTCCAAGACAAATCCATACACACAAAACAAACAGTCAGCAAAGCTGAATACATAACTACTAAAGACTACACAACAAGAACAACATAAACTAAAATAAAAGCATGCATACATCTTACCGTTGAACACTCTTCACCTGTGCATAGACTCAATATAAAAAAATTAATTGTTATATTTAAACTTTGAATTTCACATCGAATGAGTTTCCTTTCCTATAAAATTGCCCTATTGGGCACCAACTTGGGAGCAACTCCAAAAAGGTATTACCTATGTCACATAGAGTGATGGAATTCCAGCACATTAAAAATATGAAAGAGTACAACGTTTTGTACTACGATTAGAAGTCATAGATTTATGTTCCATACGACTCCCCCCATTGCTTATACTCAAGGTGTATACGTTCTAAGAGTTTTGGTGCGAATCCTCTTTCATTTTACGTGATTAACCGGTTTAATAAGGTTATGAGTCACATGCAGCGTCACGTAAAAACATACACAACATCAAACAAAACCGTATTGATTATCTTTGATTTAAAGTGATTCTAAAGATAATCTTATGTGTGACCTTTAATTAAACTAAACTTCCTTTACCACAAATTATCTGTGAGTGGCTACTATTTTCTTTCTCCTTGACCGCACATTAAACTGTGACTGACAACATGCATAAAAATGATTGCTCATTAACTTCTTTTAACTATGTGCCTATAATACCATCTAAGTAAGGCGTCAAGATCTCAGGGGTGCAATTTTTGCTGAATTTCCAGGCCCAAACAAAAGGCAAACGTAATTAATCAATTCTGTTCCAATTTAAAAACTTGAAAAAGGTAACAGACACTTCAACATTAACAAAAGGTGTAACAAGCCGCGCCAAAATGAACGAGTTGCAGTAAATTACAGAAGCAACCAGAACTTTTCCGGTAACCTTTTGGCGCAACTGTCTTCTCGATTGTTCTCCTCTAACCACATTCTTGCAAGGACATTGGACAATATTTCGAGCTTTTAATACTAAATCGGTAACTTCGAGCCTTTCACACAATTAAGTAGCAGCAAAAGAGAACTTATTATAAAACAGTAACAAAGACCAAAACATATCAACACATAAAAAAAGACTGTTAAATTCTGAAGAAGAAATGTCATATAATAAAGTGGCAAACAAATTGAAATTGATTATAATTCAATAATAATAAATAGTATGAAATTTATACGAAGATCAAAAAATTCCAGCATATAATGAAGAATCAACAACTCAAAATTGATAATCAATAAATCCGAAACAAAAATGCGAAACAAACATTATATCAACTAAATTATCAAAAAACAATCATTAACTCGCAATTTGAAACAAAATCAAAAACACGAAATTAAAAAAAATGAAATTGAAGAAAAAAAATACCAGAATCTCAAAGGAAAAGAGGTCGAAGTAGAAGGAGAAGTGATACAAAAATCAAGAACAGAATCTACTCGACTTCCGATTCCAATAACTTCAACAAACTGAGAATCCTTCCAAATTTCAACGCTTCTATTAGTACAACTACTAGCGTCGGAATTATCGCAATCTTTCAACAAAGAAGATGAGGAAGTAGAGCAAGTGATTGTGAATGAATTTGGATTGAATTTTTTCGACGATTTCAAAACCCTAAAATGGCGATTGAAGAAAAGTGATAGACGACTGAGAATGAGATTGTTACCGAGAGAAGGAGGAGAAACGGTGGCAGAGCACTTGGGGGAGGTGGAGATGGAGCGAGGGAGGAGAGGTTTAGAGTGGACATAGACGGCTGAGAAAGAGTGAGAAGTGAGAAGTGAGAAGGGAGAAAGGTTATGTTTAATTTTTTGGCGACAAAATAACTCAGCATGATTTAAGGGTTTGTCCTTTTTTTTGCGAGGGAAATTTGTGACGGAATTAAGTCCGTCGCAAATTTGCGAGGGAATATTCTGTCGCAAAAATAAAAAGTCGTCGCAAAAATATTTGCTCATTTGATTTGGTCTGTCACTTTTTTATGACGCATACTTCCGTCGCAAACAAGTGGACTTCCATCGCAAGTTTGCGATGGAATGGAATTCGTTGCAAACTCTATATTCCGTCGCAAAAAATTCGTCGCTATTTTCCCATTTTCTTGTAGTGTTAAAGCCTTTAAAAATCAATCTAAACTTCATAAAATCATCATAAATTCACCCAATAACAATTCATGATCATAATATTGAAGTTTAAATCATTAAAACCCATAAAATCAAGAATTTCATAATTTTATAAACCTAATCTAAAATTTCATGAACAACAAATAAATTCATGCTTTCAAGTAAATCATAACTTCATAAAAACATGATTGAAACTATAAAAAATGTTTCATCATAAATATAAACATGAATTTGCAAGATTTAATCGAAAAGAAAAGAAGAAGAAATTTTTTTTTTATAAGAGTTTCGAAAATACCAAGTGAAGGGGAGGAAGAGGTGGCGCACAGCAGTGGCCGGCGGAGAAGCGGCGGCGTCGGAGAGGGGGCGGACGGCGACGGGAGAAAAAAAAACGAGCAAGATTTTTTTTCCCTTCGGAAATTTCAGAACTTTTTTTTTGTTCGAACCTTTTTTTCTCTCTTTGTCTCTCTAAACTTTTGGAATCTTAAATCACCAAGTTGCAAAATAAATCTGAAAATTGGGGTTTTAAGGGGTATAAAGTAGGATTTGGTGCAATTCCACAAATACCCTTAATGCTTGAAATTACTTTTATGCCATTGTTTTAAAATAATTTAGAAAACTCCAAAAATTCTATTTTTAAAAACTTTTTAAAATATTTAATAAAACATAAAATATTATTCATAACATAAAATAATTAAATTATTTTAAAAATTTATTACATAAAGTTTAATAATTTACATAAAGTTTAATATTCATAACATAAAGTTAAAATTTAATTAAATTTTCTTCGTTTAATATTCATAACATAATTACTTTATGTAATTTAATTTAACTTTATGTAATTTAATTATTAATAAATTTTAATTTTAAAATATTAAACTTTATGTAATTAAATTATAATCATTAAGAATATTAAACTTTATGTAAATTATTGTATGGAATTTGAAAAGAGACTACATTTACTTCAAGCCTTTTCATTATAATACTATGTTATTGTAGACTTTAGATATTTTTCTTAACCTTATCTTGACAACTTCTTAATGGACAGACATAAAACTTCACTTAAAAGTCTCTTATAAGTCATAAAAACTCGAAAAAACTTGCAAAATTGAGGGTAAAACACGCGAAATTAGATCACACTCTACCCCCCTTAAGAATCGAGTTACGTCCCCGTAACTCTACCTACTAACCTGAAATAACTCTGGATACTTTTCTTTCATCATATCTTCAGCCTCTCAAGTAGCTTTTTCAGTTTCTTGGTTAGACCATAACACCTTCACTATTTTGACACACTTTTTTTTTAGGAGTATCCCGAACCTTACTACCCAGGATCTTAATTAGCCTCTCTTCATAGGTCAAACTCTATTGTTTCAGGCTGTAACGCATGTGACTCATCCGGAGCATATTTTCTTAGTTGAGACACATGAAAGAAGTTGTGAATCTTGCTCAACTCCATTGGTAATGCAAGTTTATAGGCAACCTTTCCAACTCTTTGCAGGATCCGTTAGGATCCTATATATTTCGGGCTTAATTTCCCTTTCTTTCCGAAGCTCATTACCCCTTTCATTGGTAATATTTTAAGTAACACCTTATCACCAACCGCAAACACAACTTCTTGGCGTGTTTGGTCCGCATAAGATTTTTATCTATTTTGTGCTGCTTCAATCTTCGCTTGTATTACCCTTATCTTATCTATGGTTTCTTCAATCAATTGAGGTCCTAGAATCACTGCTTCACTTATGTCACTCCAACATAAGAGACTCCTGCACTTCCTTCCATACAAAGCCTCAAAAGGTGCCATGCCAATACTTGCATGGTAGCTATTGTTGTATGAAAATTCAATAAGATCCAAATGATCCTCCCAATTCCCTTGAATTCATAACACATGCTCTTAGCATGTCCTCCAAAGTTTGTATGGTTCTCTCTGTTTGTCTATCGGTTGCTGGATGGAAAGCTGTACTCATTTTCAACATTGTACCAAAGTTCTCCTGAACACTTTTCTAGAATTTCGAAAGAAACCTAGAATCCCTATCTGACACGATATCCTTTGGAACTCCATGTATCCTCATAACGTGCTTTATGTAAGCCTTTGCAAGTTGTTCCATCCTCCAAGTCTCCTTCATTGGTATAAACACCGCTGACTTAGTAAGCCTATCCACCATAACCCGTATGGTATCATTTTGATTCCTTAACTTGGGCAAGCAAGTTACAAAGTCCATTGATATGCAATCCCATTTCCATCCTGGTATTTCAAGTGGTTGGAATTCTCCTTGTGGTCTCTTATGCTCAAATTTCACTTTTTGACAAGTAAGACGCTTGCTCACAAATTCAGCCACTTCCCTTTTCATCCTAGGCCACCAATATACCTTCTTCAAATCCTTATACAGCTTATCGCCTCCAGGATGCACTGAATACGGGGTATTATGACCTTCCTCCATGATTCTCCATTTCAGATCCTCACATCTCTGTGGTACACACCACCATCTTTTATACCTTAAGCTCCCATCCTCATGGATCTTGAAGTCCATAGCCCTTCCTACTTTCAATTTTTCCTTTATTCTATCCAATTTCACATTTCCCTCCTGGTTCTTCTTAATCTCCTCAAATACTGTTGGTTGGATACTAAGATTGCAAAGTATTCCTTCCAACTCTCCCTCCTTCACTATCTCCAAGTTTATTCTCTCCATATCTCTACATAGTTCGTTAGCGACCACTAAAGTATTCACTCCATGCTTCGTTTTACGGCTTAAAGCATCCACTACCACATTGGCCTTCCCTTCATGGTATTGGATATCTAAATCGTAATCCTTGATCAACTCAAGCCATCTCCTCTATCTCATGTTTAAATCCTTTTGAGTGAATAAGTATTTTAAACTTTTGTGGTCCGTGTATATCCTACACTTTACTCCATACAAGTAATGCCTTCATATCTTTAAAGGAAACACGATCGCCGCTAGCTCAAGGTTGTGAGTAGGATATTTTGCCTTGTATGGCTTCAATTGTCTTAAAGTATATGCAATCACCATTCTATTTTGCATTAACACACATCCCAAACCATTTTTAGAAGCATCACTATACACATCATAGGAATCACTTCCATCTGGCAAAGTCAGCAGTGGAGCTGTTTTCAAATGTTCCTTTAAGGTCTTAAATGCCTCTTCACACTTATCACTCCACACAAACTTACAATCTTTCTTCATTAATGACGTCATTGGTTTAGCGATTCTCAAAAAGTCCTTCACAAACCTCCTATAATACCCTGCTAACCCTAAGAAACTCCGTACATCCGTCAAATTCTTAGGTGTAGGCCACTCCTATACTGCCTCGATCTTGGCTGGATCTATTTCAAATCCTTCTTTTGACACGAAATGTCCCAAGAATGCTACTTTCTCCAACCAAAACTCATATTTCGAGATCTTAGCATACAATTTATTTGACCTTAGTGCCATTAAAATCGTCCTCAGATTTTCTACATGCTCCGCTTTACTGTTAGAGTACACCAAAATGTCATCAATGAAAACAACCACAAACTTATCCAAGAATCATTGAAAATCCTATTCATTAAGTCCATGAAAATTGCTGGCGCATTAGTTAACCCAAAAGGCATAATAGTGAACTCGTAATACCCATACCTCGTACGAAATGCCGTTTTTGGTATATCCTCATTAGCAATTCTCAATTGATGGTATCCTGACCTTAAATTAATTTTTGAGAACACAGTTGATCCTTTCAACTGATCAAACAAATCACCAATCCTCGGTAAAGGATACTTGTTCTTGGTCGTCACCTTATTCAACTCCCTATAATCAATACATAACCTCAAACTCCCATCTTTCTTCTTTACAAACAACACTAGTGCTCCCCAAGGTGAGCACCAGGCCTAATGCAACCCTTCTCCAACAACTCCTGAACTGCTCTTTCAACTCAATCATTTTCGTAGGTGTCATTGTATATGGTGCTTTGGAAATAGGTGCTTTGGAGGCTTTCCTGGAATCTCCTCCAGAAACACGTCCAGAAAGTCCCTCACTACCTCAATGTCCTTGGGCTTAGCAGTCTCCACATGATCTACATCCTTTGCACTACAAAGGTAAATTGGAAAACCTCTCTTCACAAACCTAGCAAACCTCATTACTGACACTATTTTGTTGTGTTTTGGCCTTCCTGCCTTCCAATGGCTCACTTTCTTACTCTTATTAATTAACGAGATCTTCTGTGGCTCACAGTTGTAGCATGGGTACTTCTGATGGGTAGCCATCCCTGAACCCGATTCGTCCCCGTAATGGGGACGATTCAGATTCTTCATGTTATAATTCACTAGTACAAAAATCCAATTTTGCTGCGGTTTTTTTAGGGGTATTTGCTGCGGTTTTTAACCGCAACACTTGGAGCAGCAGCAATAAAGTAGCGTATTATTTGCTGCGGTTCAACCGCAGCAAAAAAATGGACTTTTTGCTGCGGTTGTAGTCAAAACCGCAGCAAATAAAGCTTTTTTTTTGGTGGGAAATCCCACTATTTGCTGCGGTTTTACAAACCGCAGCAAATAACCACCCAAAAAAATAAAAAAAAATTATTAACCAGCCAAAGATGTACATTCCAAGGCTTTTACCTCCACAAAGATCAATCAGAATATGTATTAAAATTTCTTAACCAACTGCTCCGACTATTTGTTAACCAAAATCACTTCATACTCCTAAAGTAGTCCCCAACAATGCAACAAACCTTAAACAACAATGCCAAAACCCAATTTTTAAACATCATCATTCCAACATAGCCCCAACAATGCAACAAACCATAAACAACAACTAAAGTAGTCCAAAAAACCCAGTAACAACTACATCACCAAATAATGTACTTAAAAATTATAGAAATCATAAAATCTAAAACATATGAAATTAAGTACTCACAGGAGATTTGGGGAAAATGTCAGCAATCAACTTCTTGTATCTTTTAACAGGCTGCCTAGACCTTGATCTTAGAGCAGGACGAGGATAGAAGAGAGATGAGAGAATGAGATGAAGTAACATAAAAGGAACAACACAACAATCAACAACAAAACAGAAATTAAAAAAAATACCTTAGAAATCGAAAAAATCTAAAATCGATTTGAAGAATCAAAACCAATCACACTCTAAATTTCTTCCCATTAACTATTACACATGTAGGACGCAATGACACTCTCATACACAAAGATTGGAACTTACACTTATAAAAAAAATATTACTGCAGCTATTTTTACCAGATGCACCCAATATTTTCATGCAAGAACCACTACAACTTTGCATGATATTAACCATAAATAAGGAAAACTATGGTGATCAACCCCTTCCTAATTGTAATTCCATAAACCTCACTTTGCATAGATCTCAGCAAATTAGCAATATACTACTAGCTAGCTAAGCAATGAGATAATGATGTTTCACAAACTGATTCTTTGTGTAGCTTTGCAAAGAAGCTTTCTTTGTAATTTGGCAAAGTTTGTCTGTTTATAATGGTCATGCATTATTACCCAACTTGTTGTAATTTTATGATTTGGGGAAAAGATAGAACAAATAAACAACATACAAAATACAAGGGCTTATTGATTGACAGGATCAGGAACTTACTTTCCCAAGTTTTAAGAGCAATCTTCCTGTCATGGGTTGGCTTTGCTTTCACAGTTGCTAATGGCCAGTCAGCCCTCTCGCATTTGATTCCTGCTTGCCACTTCCCTCTCCACTATACTTGCAGGGTAGAGTAATACAGACATAAGAAAGAAATTTAGCTACATTATCCAATTTGTAAAAATCACATATCTTTCAACACGGAATGCCGTCCATGCAATCATAATGTTTAATGCTAAACGAAATTTCTAAAATTATATGCTAGTATAAAAATGATTCACTTTTAATTACTAAAAATGCAACCATTTCGAAAGAACTTGCTACAAGAGTCAGGCTACTGGTAGTCTGGTAAGATCAGACTGATGCAAAATTTAGTACTCCCAGTACTGATGCAAGCCTACAAGAAAAATAAGCAACCTGAGAGAAAACTGCAGATGAATGGAACAAAAAATTACCACTCAAGCTGCATACAATACGATGGATGGTGTCCCCAGATGATAGCAAACGGTTAATGGACATGATCACTGGAAGACCAGCACCAACCTAATACAAAGGTACAATATTATAAGGACACAATTTCGACCATAATATATTATTTTCAATTGAAGCACAAATTAAAATACGGAGCATTACTAAATGTCTAGGTTGAATAAGAAGAAAGCACATTCCATGTCATAAAATACCATGACGAATTAATAGCAAGAAAAAGGACTGCCAAGGGATTAAAGCTAGTGAAAGGAGACCAATACAATGAGGAGACAAAATAAATGTTATAGAAACATCTCAACACACGCTATATAGAGGTGAATTATATTGATCTCAAAGTATCGGAACACAATTTTAATTAAAAAATAGTATATGAGAGGCAGCAGGACTTGGAGAGACATGAGAATAAGTAGGAACAAGTATTTCAATGTGCATAGCCACTCACTTGAAACATGGTGATAACTAACAACACACAAACACACGAACACATATTATTCACAAATTCCCTTCATCCTCAAAGGAAATTTAAAAAGCGCTTCAACAACTTTATGTCTAGACAACTACTTTGGAGGGAAAAGAGAGGGTGTGTAAAAAAATTTGATGAAGTGGAGGTAGCAAGTTTTAAGTGAACATTACTACATTAAGGACCTCTCGAAAAGAAAGATAATTATTTCTGTGATGCTACATTAAGGGTGCTCAAAATGCAGAATTACTGATGCTACAAAGTAAAACAGAAGTTACACTAATGGCAGAATTTTCAGGACATAGCACTAATCCATTAAAATCGATCTTTGTCGCCACTGTAACTCGCTAAATCAGAAACAAAAAAACTCAAAACACATAACAAACTTGAAACAAATGGACTAAAATCAAAACACACGAATTCTATCCAAAAACACGAACTCAAACCAACCCAAAAGTTCAGACAACAAACCAAAACCCTAAATCAAAGTAAATTATTAACTCACCTTCACAACTTTGTTCAATCCTTCACAGTCATCGAAAAGTGGCTTCCAACAAACGGATCTTCGACCACTAGCAGAAAAAAAAAATGAGAATTAAAAAAAATCTAATCAAATAAACAAAACTTAAATTCCAAAAACATAAATCGATAAAAAAAAGCAAGTGCTATTAAAAAGAAATCGATCTTCAGCAACAACGAATCAAAGAAATCGATCTTCAGCAACAATGAATCAAAAAAACGATCTTCAAATTAAAAAGAAAATCGAATAAAAAAAGAACACAAATTCAAAAGAAAAATAAAATAAAACCGGAAAAATAGAGAGATTTATACCTTCAAAATTGGGAATAAGAGAGGAAGTGAAATGGAGAATGAGAGAGGAAGCCAACTCGAGAATGAGAGAGGAAGTGAAGTGGTGAATGAGAGAGGAAGTGAAGTGGAGACGGGATGAGGAAGGAGAGAGGAGGTGTTAGGGTTAGGAAGGAGAGAGTGAAATTAGGTTAATGTATCTTATATATATGTGGCGGTGAATTGGGCTTGGGCTGCTTATTATGTTCATTGGGTTATTTGCTGCGGTTATAACCGTAGCAAATAAGTTATATAACCGCAGCAAATAACTTATTTGCTGCGGTTTCTTTTGAACCGCAGCAAATACATTTACATAACAGTATCATAGATAACTATTTGCTGCGGTTCTTGAAAAATCACAAAAACCGCAGCAAATGTGACGCAGCAAAAACCATTTTTTCCACTAGTGATTGGCCATACCCATTAACAATGTTTTTTAGATTAGCCGTTTTCAGACCCCGTAACCGTATTCGTTTGCGTCCCCGTTTCCGACTCTGTGCAACCTAGGCTCACACAAATTCTCAACCTTATGCTCACTTAGCCAAACCATCCCCAAAATCACTTCTAAGTCACCGAAATCAACTTTATCAGGTTAGCCTTAAACTCCACTCCCTCAATTTCAATAGGAACATCCAAAAATCTCCTTTAACACTATAGTTCTTGTCCTAATGGTAAGACTATTGACATATCTATTACATCTACTTTCTCCAAAACAGGCATTAACTTTCTCGAAATCTTAGTGAATACAAAAGAATATGTTGCACTAGAATCTAACAAAACTTTGACAGGAAGAGTGTGAATAGAGAAACTACCAGTAACAACATCCTTACTAGCATCAGCTTCACTTTGAGCCATCACATTCAACTTTCCAGTATTTGAGGTCTTAGTCTGACCTCCTCCATTTCTATTTCCGGCTTGAGGTGTTGCCTTTCCTCCCATATTTCCTTGGAAACCCTTCTGCTGACCCCCAGTTGAGTTCCCTTTGAATTGAGAACATTGTCCTTCCTTTCCCTTGTTCTTGGAGAAGCACTCATACTCACGGTGTCCAAGTCTGTTACACAAACGATAAGTCACTGGGTTCCTAGCACGGTCCTTTCCTGGGTGATTGTTAGGAAACTTCTTACAGAATTACACACGACGTCCTTGGTTAGCCATCTGTGCTCTATTCCCATTTCCATTAGCAGGATTCCCAAAGTTTCCCCTGTTACCCTGGAAGTTATTGTTGAAACGAGGTTTCTTGAATCCACCATGACTCCCTTGTTGGTTGAAGTTTCCTCCACCATCCTTCCTTTTCTCCCTCGTCTCACCTTCCTTCAGTACCTCCTTCTTCTTCTTCTGGTCTAGGGCATACAGATGTGCAGCTCTACCATATAGCTCATACAAAGATTCAAAGACTTGTCCGGCTAACTGCAACTGGATGTCTAACGGTAACCCTCTCTGAAAGCAACTGGTCTTCAATTTTACGATTGCCACAGCCTCCGTATCAAAACTAGACAACTCTATGAATTTAGAGTAATACTCAGTAGCAGACATACTCCCCATCTTAAGCTCTAGAAACTCATCAGCTTTCTGCTTCTGAAGGAACACAGGATAAAACTTGTTGCGGATCTGTTCCTGAAACACATCCCAATTGAACCTTGGCAAAGCCCTAATCACAACTTCATTTTGTGACCACCAAAGATCAGCTTCCCCTCTCAAATAGTAAACCGCATGGTTCACGTTAAGCTCTTCTGGGCACTCAACTGCTCCAAACAGCTTGTTAAATTCTCTCAACCATCCCTCTAGAATAGTTGGATTGTGCTCTCCTTGGTACGTGGGTGGCTTACTTTGAGAAATATTCTTGAAAAGTTCCCTAGCAGGGTCATTACCATTTCCATTTCCTCTAGCAGCTAACTATTCATCTATAGTAACTAGTTGCCTCACTACCTCATTCAGCTGATTCTGGTTACGCTCAACCATTCTATTTCTCCTATAAAAGGAAAAGACCTTTATATTAAACTATGTCTAACTCTAAGTTAGAACAACATAAGCTTATAACATATAACATTTTCTCGTTTCGTCTCACAAAAAAGTTTTCATTCTTGTAGAGCGAATAATTCACTTAGTTTTGATTGTTTACACAACCATTAAAATAAGAATAGAGCACATAAGAAGTAAAAATAATTGCCTTGGATTTCCTCTTAAAAGAACTGACACATTTATTATTTCATTCCCATCTAATTGATTAATTCCTCCTAATATTTTATGGCTCACTGCCACTTATTCACAAAAATAAACAACAATCTAAATTATCCAACAATCTAAACATTAACAATGTTAAACAAAATTAACTAACTTAGCTTATATCTATAACAAAACTCCTAAATATTAAGATTATCCTTTTCGTCCTTCGACATTACATATTTCTTGGGTATAAACTCAGGATCATCCTTCACATCATCTCCTATATCCTCCTCCATGTCTTCATCCATATCTTCCTCAGGATCAAGCTATTCTTCATCCTCAGAATCAGATACCAAATCTACATACACCGGGATCATTGGATTTGGATTCCCGATCTCATAACACGAGCTATCATATCCTTCGATTCATAACTCCTTAAACTAGAAGTAGTTTCCTTCACAACCATCTCATCATCTTCCTAGTTACTTGGGCTTGGTTTGGGTGGGGTCTCCTCACTTGCATTCAATTCTTGGTACTCCTTCTCCTTCCTTGCAATATAACCCTCCAGATACCTCCAATCGCAGCCCTACTGACCAATTGCATCTTTATATTTGGTGTAATTTGGAAGTCCTCCAGCAAAGTGAAAGTAAAAAAACTTCGCCTTGATATCCAGATAAGGTGGACGATTAGGCAAACAACTAACAATTAGGGTCAAAACATGATTAGGTTGGTCCCGTTGCGGTAGCTTCAACACCGTACTCATGTACCAACAATAAAATCGTATGTTTTAGACATATTGAGGTGGAGTCTCATAGTCTTTATTTTCCAATGTCCCCATTTAAGTATCCTTACCAGGCGTGCCATCCAACATCCTGCACAACACTTAAGACTATTAGACCATCCTTCCCACAACAAAACCAACTAACAGTTCTACAACAAAAGGTCTGGTGGCTAACATACAATTTCTTTACACATAGCTACTCACATAAGGAATAACTCAAAACATGTACTTAAATGCATGAAATGACAGATAAAGCCTATCTTACACACCTAAACTTCATACCCAATCTCACCACATGGTATTAAAGCAATAACACAAAATACATACCTGAATTCCTTGCATGCCTGCACATGTAAATGATTTAAAACATTTATTTTTCAAAGTTTTCTATTTTTGGAAATTACTATTTTTAGAAAAATTTCCATTTCCAATAACTTTCCAAAATAAAAAATCCCTCTTTCCCAAAACAAAACTTAGGGTACCCCAAAATAAAATTTTATGTTATTTGGAAAACTAAGCTCTGATACCACTTTGTAACACCCTGGAATTTCCTAACTTCATTCTCTAGATTTTCCAGAAAACATATTATAAATATTAAAGAAATATATTTATTAACACACTACTACAAATTCCGTGTTTTCTTGACACATTTGTCTCGACACTGTCCAAAAGCGTTTGTTGTTGTTTACAAAACCCGTGTTTTCTAGACGCTTTTTTGAGTTGAAAAAATTGTCAACACTAAAAAGCGTCCCAATTCATTATTTATTGTCATGTGAAAAGCACGTGTAAATACATCCCGCGCGTTTGAAATTTTTGGGTAGAAATTTGGCGGACCAACAAATAAACTAAAACCCTAGCTATTATCTTTCAACTCTTTCTTCCTTCTAGTCCAAAACCTTAAACTACCTTCACAAAACCACCAAATCAACCACCTACATCACTTCGAAAACCTGCGGCGCGCCCTCAACCACCAGCGAATTTCAAAACCACCTTTCTCTACCTCCCCGGCGGCCGGAAAGTCGGTGTTTTTTACCTGCTAGTCGTGCGTTGTAGATTAGAGCACAACTACACCGCCCCGACTTCTTCCTCAGGTCTGGTTTAATTGACATCAAAAACCTAAATTCCTTTCAATTTTTTGTTATTATTATTTTTAATCATTTGTAACCAATTTTACAATCTAGGGTTTATCGTTGATGTAATTGTCGACAATATTCAATTCCTTCAATTGCGATTCATGAATTATTGAACTATTTATTGCAATTAATTAAGTAATGCAACATTAAAAACAAACAATTTTTGTTGATAATCATAATTACGAACAGTTTCATGTGATTTTTCGACTTTAATTTGATAATTGACTCAATTTTGTTTGCTATTGTGCTGCATTTTTTGCTTTTTTATTTATTGTTTTCGTTTAATACACTTCAATGTTAGGATAATTGGGTTTATGAATTCAAAATTAGGTGGGGTTTTTGGAGTTCCTGAAATAACTTGTAAGTTCTCAAAATTAGGTTATTCAAAATCAGCTTAAAATTCACCAAAATTTTTGGGTCCTTTTTCTTCGAAATTGTTTTTTAGGGCTAAATTATTCGTACTTGGATGGTATTTTGGGTTCAGTTTGTTGGATGGGATTTATTTATGATTTATATATGAAGGAAGTTATTGGCATGCCAAAATGAAAACTGCTAAGCTAATCAGATGTTTGAATTGTTTGAATTTCGATGTTTTCATGTTTTTTTAGGGTTTGCTAAATTAGAAATTATGTTGTTGTTGAATTTTGATTATTTAAGTTATTGTGAGAATGTTTTGGATGAAATTAGTTTGCTCTTAAGCTATAATTTGTTTGTTGTTGTGTTAAAATTAGCATATATTCATAATTCATGGCAAATATAAAGTGCGATACTTGATTAATTGAAAAGCGAACTCAATCTGTATTTTTAGAGCATTTTATAGTGGTTTAATCTGCTAATTTTGAGAAACATTAGTACATTCTGTGTTTCGAGACACCGCGGTCAAGGATGTGGAAAAGATAAAGTTTGTAGTAGAATTCGACAGCTTCTTGCTGGTTATGATCAATGCGTTTTGTTTAAGAATATCCTACATGAATATCCTTGGTAAATTGGTCATTATGTTCGCTAAATCCAATACCAGCGTGTCTACAATTTTAGGTGGTAGTAAGTGGAGTGAAAATCCATAAAATTTTGCTAGGAATGAATAACATTAATGAGGTCATTTATATTAATCTCGTTGTTTAATTTTGTCTTGAAAACTGCTAAGGGATGTATGGATACTTTGATGCCCAAAATGATGGGGTTTGAAGGAACTCCAATATAGGACATGATAATGGTGATTGACACAACACTTAGTTATTTGAGTTAATGGTTGTGGTTTCTATGGAGTTAGTTGAATTGTTAAGAGTTCTTTTGAGCATTATTGAAGCTTTTGTAGTTTTTGGTAATTTTTGTAGTTTGGAGCGGTTGTTGAACATTAGTGAGTAGTTGGTTTCATTGGAAGATTTTGGTGTTATTGTTGGTTGCCATAGTTGTTTAAAGTTGTTGGTATTGTTATTCATGCTTAACTGAGATTTTGTGGAGTTCATAATGGTTTAGTTGTTGAAATAGAAGAGTCATGGCCGAATTTTTGCTCATTTTTTTTATGGTTTTATACTTTTATGGTTTGATTACTACAATTTCTTAAGCAACTTTGTCATGCCTAATTGTTCTTATATTATGTTTAGACTTTATTGCAAGCTTTCTTAGCTAGAGATCTTTTGGTTGTGACTGCGATATTTGCTTGAATTATAGTTGAGATTGATTGTTGCTAATGCCTTTTTCCACCCATATTTTTGGCTATGTCTTATGCCTTCAACTTGCTCCTTCAATTTCATAGGAATATAGAATATTTGGTTGTACCACTAATGTAATGACCAAACATCTCACCAAACTACATAATTGGAAATTAAGAAAATTTATGTTGAGAATTAAGCAAAACAAGTACTTCTTTGTATTGTTTTTTCGATTTAAAGATTAGTATATGTGTTCCTTATTTGGATTTTTGGAAGTTAAAGTACCTATTCTTTGTAGAGATGGACACTAGTTGGATTGATTTATGGCCTGGGAATCCTACTTATTATAATGGCTGCATGAAATTTGTTGAGCTTGGTAAGGAGACTCATGTTGAAGGAAAAACTCGTTGCCCTTGTACAAAGTGCAAGTTGAAGAAATGGCTTTTTGTAGATGATGTTGGAGGGCACATATTATTCAATGGTTTTTATAAAAAATATAGGAAGTGTGGTGAAGGGAGTGATTTCCAACAATCCCTTGGGGACCATTCCAATGGCATAGGTAGAGATGATATGGAGGGATTGCTTAAAACAGTGTTTAGGGCTAACAATCAACATTCTAATAACGAGCCTATTGAGGACTTATTTGAAGAAAATGATTTTGGTGAGGATGGGCTACACAACATTGATGGATACATTGAATTTGCACATGAGGATGATGGTTATGATGAATTCCCATGTCAAAATACCAATGAAGAAGCTAAGTACAACAGATTAATGGAAGCCTCTCATGAGGCCTTATATGAGGGTTGTTCCATGTTCTCAAAGCTTTCATTTCTTTTGCACTTATTTCATTTTAAGTGCTTGTACCATTGGCCTAGTGAGTCATTTACAAAACTTCTTGAACTCCTTGTAGATGCCTTTTCTCAAATCAAACAGTTTCCATCATCTTATTATGAAGCTAATAAGTTAGTTAATGATTTAGGGTTAGGATATGAGAAAAATTCATGCTTGCCCAAATGATTGCATGTTATATTGGGGTGAATTTGCACTGCAAAATGAGTGTCATGTCTGCCATACATCAAGATGGAAACCAATGAAAGGTAAGGAAGGTGATGCAACCGAAAAAGGTAAAGCATCAGGCAAGAAAGGTGAGGCGGCTAAGGTAATACGATATTTCCCTCTTATCCCTCGACTTAAAAGACTTTACATGTCCACCAAGACATCACAAGATATGAGATGGAATAAGGAGGATGTTGATCGCTTGGAGTTGAAAGATGATGTTTTAAGGCACCCAACTGATGGTTTGTCTTGGAAAGAATTCGATAAAAAATATCCAGATTTTGCTGCAGACCCTCGAAGTGTTAGATTGGGTTTAGCAAAGCGACAAATTTAATCCTTATCGTCTTCTAAATACAAGTTACAGTACTTGGCCTATTGTCTTAATTCCTTACAACTTTCCCCCTTGTCTTTGTATGAAGCCGACATCATTTATCCTTTCAATTATTATTCCTGGAAAGCTTGGTCCTGGTCTTAATATTGATGTCTACTTACAACCTTTAATACATGAGTTGAAGATGATGTGGGATGGTGTTGACGCTTTTGATGCGCATAGTGGCAATAACTTTAAGATGCCAGCTGCCTTGCACTCCACTATCAATGATTTCCCAACTTAGGCTATGTTGTCCGGTTGCAGTACAAAAGGTTTGAAGGCTTGCCCTACATGCACTAACTCTACACCTTCATATAAATTCGAGAGTAAAATTTCATATGTAGGTGCTCGAAAATGGCTGCCACCTGGTCATCCTTACCGCTATGAAGTTGATTTATTTGATGGAAAAAATGAATATGGTCTTGCTCCTCATCGAGCAAGTGGAACTGAGATATTGAGACAAAAAGAAGAGGTCGAGTATGTTTATGGAAAGTCAAAGAAGAGAAGGAAACGAAAAGTAGACACTTCTTTCAACGAATTACATGATGACGAAGGTGATGGTCATAATAAGAAGATTGTTCCTTGGTGCAAGAGAAGTATATTTTTTGATTTGGAATATTGGGAGCATAATCTTTTACGACATAATTTAGATGCGATGCACATTGAAAAAAATGTGTGCGATAATTTGTTAGGTACACTACTCGATACAGAGAAGAGTAGGGATGGTCCGGAAGCAAGAAAGGCTCTTAAATTGGCTAATATAAAACCACACGTTTGGCTTCAACCTCATCCATCTGAAGAATTTTCCATGCCTCCGACTTTGTACACCATTTCCGTTGAAGAAAAGGAGAATTTTTAAGAGTCCTACAAAAGCTTCGAGTTCCTGATGGGTATGGTTCAAATTTGGGTACGTGTGTCAACATGAAGCAACAAAAGCTTATCAATTTGAAAAGCCATGACAATCACATCCTCATGCAAGATATTCTTCCTGTTGCTTTAAGAGCTTCAGGTGCAACGAAAATTGTTGACGCACTTGAAGAGTTTTCAAGTTTCTTTAAGAAGATTTGCTCTCCTACTATTTCCAAGCATGAATTAGATGACATTCAGTCAAAGGTTGTGTTGACTTTATGCAAGATGGAAATGGAGTTTTTACCAACATTTTTCACAATAATGGTTCATTTACTACTTCATTTGGTGGAAGAAGTGCGGTTAGGTGGACCGGTTCATTATAGATGGATGTATCCTATTGAAAGGTCAATATCTAAAACCTTTTATTTTTATAAAAAAAAATTATTGTCATGTCACTAATTATAATTTCACTAAAGTTTTCATAACATATAATTTAAAGGTACTTGGCATTTTTGAAATCACATGTAATTAACAAAGCGCGACCAGAAGGGTCTATTGCGGAAGGATACCTTTTATGGGAGACAATCACTTTTTGTTCAAGGTACTTAGAAGGTATTGAGACCCTTTTTAATAGACCCAAGAGAAATGAAGATGATGTTCAACACACGAACAACTTCTTATATAATTCTGGTGTTCGTGAAGTTGGGAACAAATTAAGTGTTCGTCTTGATGGTAACAGTTTAAGGCAAGCACATCGTTCTCGAGTAAGTTGTGGCTTGTATAGTTTATATATAATTACATATATGATTATAAGTACTTACATCATGATCAAACATCTTATACCTTTTCCTTTATTCATATGTTCTTAAAGGCATTTTACAGGCCTAAAACGTGAGGAGAATGTACTTCAAGCAAGTGAAATGAATGAAAATATTGAAGCTAAATGGATAATCAATGACTTTCCAGAATGGTTGCAAAATCAGGTTTTACACTTTATTATTATATTTTTTTTTCTTCTTAAAAAAAAACTAATAAACAGACATTAAATAGTAATTGAGTATTGTTATTAATTATAGGTGCATAACTTAGATGATAGCACTGCAGAAGGAAAGTTGAGAAAAGCTTTGTCCATTGGTTTAAGTAAGCATGGTAAAAGGTTGAAAAGTGTGTATATCAATGGCTACAAATTTTATACTGTTGATCGTGACCGACATCGAAAGACAGAAAATTCAGGAATTCTGGTTGAAGCAGATGGTCATGAGTATTTCGGAAAACTAAAAGATATCTATGAATTGAATTATCATGGTTCTTACAAGGTGATATTATTTCGTTGTGATTGGGTGGACATACATAGGGGTCTAAAGAGAAGCCCATCTGCAGGCGTTAGTGTCAATTTCTTTAAGTTGATGCATACTGGTAGAAACTTGCATGACGATCCATTTATTTTCTCATCTCAAGCTAAGCAAGTTTTCTACATTGAGGATGAGATACG
Source organism: Suaeda aralocaspica (assembly GCA_016808085.1). NCBI lineage: Eukaryota > Viridiplantae > Streptophyta > Magnoliopsida > Caryophyllales > Amaranthaceae > Suaeda > Suaeda aralocaspica. The sequence continues at coordinate 931,325 of PYUH01000586.1, read as the reverse complement.
AAAAGGGTGGTTGCATGTAGTTAAGACTAAGTCTAGGGACTTGTTTGAATAGGCAATATGATGCCACTACAACTATGCAACGCACTAAGTGTGTTGAATGTACGTAATTGCGAATATATGTAAGTAATTTTACTGCAAAATTAGAGAAGATAGTTTTCTATTACTAAACTGATAAATGATTACAAGATGCTTTATTTTTTTTAAGTTGATGTTACTTAATTATTTACTTATTTGTGTTTGTACATGTACGGATTATTACTTCAACCACTACATGTACTAACCACTACAAGTACTGTTTATTATCTTCTTCATTGAGCAGGAAGGTTATGGAAAGAACAATGACCTATCGTAGTAAAAGAACAATGTCCGCTGCTCTTTCAGTTGATGCATCAGAAACTTCTTCTAATAAGCCCGCTATTTCCAATTCAAATCAATCACCCACACATGCTACTTCCGCATCAGAACCTTCTAAAAGGCCTTCTACTTCCAGCTCAAACCATCCTCAAAATCCCGAATACTTTGAGGTTTTAAAGCCATCCTTCAAAAAGGAAGTATAGATAGTCCGCACATGGAGTCATTCTCTTCCAAACAACCAAAAAAGTGGGACCATTTGGACCACCGGTTGATGGTTTAAACATCCCTCCGTCAGTACCTCCATCAACATCATCTACTTCAACATCCATATGGAAGACTACCCCCGTGACTGCCACAACGAAACAAGCTGCCATCAAACCTCCTATTGCAAATACCAAACCTCCTACTCCTATTGCTGCCACCAAACCTCAATATGCCACCAAACCTCCTTCTGCTAAATCTCCTACTCCTATTACTGCCACCAAACCTCAATATGCCACCAAACTTCCTTCTGCTAAATCTCCTTCTCCTATTACTACCACCAAACCTCAATATGCCACCAAACCTCCTTCTGCTAAATCTCCTACTCCTATTACTGCCACCAAACCTCAATCTGCCACCAGTAAACCTCCTTCATCAACTCACTCTGCCACCACCAAAATACCTGCCACTACCCACCTTCAATATGCCGTCACTAACCATCCTTCTTTCTCCACCCACCCTCAATCTACCACCAACAAAACATCTTTGACCACCCACCTTCAATTTGCCATCACCAATCGTCCTTCTTCCACCCACCCTCAATTTGCAACCACCAAAACACCTGCCACCACCAACCAACCTTCTTCCTCCAGCCACCCTCAATCCCCCAATACTAAACCTCCCTCTTTCTCCACCCACTCTCAATCTTCCACCACCAAAACACCTGCCACTACCCACCCTCAATCTGCCACTACTTCTTCTTCCACCAAGAGTAAGTTTGCAACCCTAAGACCTCCTTCATCCACCCATCCTCAATCTGCCACTACCAAACAACCTACAACCAACAACCATTCTTCTTCCTACACTAACCCTGAATCTGCCACTCTCAAACCTTCAACTAAGGATTTCTCACGTGATAGCACTTATGAGGATATGCAGCAAACCATTCGGAATGCTCAAAATGTGGGTCAACAAAGTAGTGATATTGTTGGGAAGTGTAGATCAAATAAGCCAAAGTCTATCAAATCAAGACTTCCTTTCATCATTAATGGTTGGCCAACGGATGTGGAATTTGATGAAAAGGAAGAGGTTCCAACATTTGATATGAATTATATGCTTAATATACATTCATTTTATTTTCCTTTTTGTTAGTAAATAAATCATTTAATTACTAGGACAGCTGTGATCTATAAGCTGCAGGTTCTGCAAGTTTTCTGTTTGGTTGTGGTTTGTGGTTGGCCCTCAGCCTACTGGTTGGGGTTTGCTTTTGGTCTGTGTGTGCAGCTTAGCTCTTCTGCAGGCTGTTTTGGTGTGGGTGGAGTTGTGGAGGCTTTGTTCTATTCTGCAGTTGTTGTGTTTTGTTGCCTGCTTGTTGTTCCAGTTCTGTTTTGCATTAGTTTTTTTGCTGTTTTTTGGTGTGAAAACAATGGTGGCTGTTGTGGTTGTGGAAATAATGGTGGCCGTTGTGGTTGTTTTGGTTCTGCAGTAGTTTTTTTGCTGTTTTTTTTGTGGAAACTACTACAGGCTGTTTTGGTGTGGAAACAATGGTGGCTGTTGTGGTTGTTCTGGTTCTGTTCTGCAGTAGTTTTGTTTTGGAAACATTGGTGGTTGTTGTGGTTGTTTTGGTGGCTGGTCTGGCTGGTTCATGTGGTTTGGCAGGTTGGCTTGTGGGGAGTTTTGGTTGGTTGTGTGTTAAGTTAACAGTAGCTCATTTTTACATACTACTAAGCTTACTAGCACATGCTACTTAATTTTAAGTTAGTGTCAACATTAATATCATTTCTTTTATTTTATTGTAGATGATAATGGTAAAGTTGAATTGGTGAGTGGAATAATACTACCAGTTGATGTTTTGAGTAGCAATGATCGTAGATATTTTGTGGAATTTAATGAGCTGCATCAACCAATTAGAAAAGGTGGACACCTATTAGTTAAATTCCTTGGATACATAGCGAAGAGAGAGTATTGTCCAGTTGGAGCATTGACTTGGCATCATGTCAAAAAAGAATTAAAAGCGAAAATCGTCAAGAAGATGAGAGTATGTATATTATAGCTGGCCAGTTATATTTTTCATACTAATGCATGTTCGGAAAAATACTAATTACTTCTTTTGGTAGGACCATTTTATAATTCCTAATGAAGAAGTGTATGACAAATCAGCCTTGCAACGGGTGGACAAGTACTAGAGGCATTACAAACATGAATTGAAGAAGGCATATTATCAACCAGATAAGAAAACTCAACAACAACTCTATGAATTCAAACCATGTGGCATTTCAACTAATGATTGGATAAAATTAGTTAACCATTGGTTCTCACCAAAAGGAAAGGTTGATCTAGTTTGGTTTCATTATATAAAATGATTTTTTTTTTGGTAAACAAACAAGACCAAAACATTCACCAAACAAACAAAGCCTACATAGCAGACTACACAAACACCAAAAATTACATCAAAAACCAACCAACTTGATCTTCACCATCACAAGCAGAACCTCCACACACCAAAACACCCAACATGCAAAACTGCAAAACTGTGCAGCAGTGTGCAACACAACAGCCCAGCAACCTGTTGCACTTAGAGTGCAGACTGCAAAAACCAAGCCAACTCTGCAGCCTAACACACCACAATTGAACCCAACTCTGCAGAAGCCAAACCAACATAAAACAACCTACCCAAAACTTCCAACCACAGTTAAACACCTCCCCCACACCTCATAAAAAAACAGCCATATCAACTGCACCAAGAGAGCACCTGCACACCTCCGCACTTAGTGTACAGACTGCTTGCAATGACTTTTTTTTTTTTTTTATGAATCTTGCTTATGGGGTTATGATTGTTGTTGCAGAAATTATCTGAAATTGGAAAAGAAGCACGCTCACTTCAATGTCAAACACATATAAAGGGTGCTAATAGTTATGAAAACCTCCGAAATGAGTATGTGAGTACATATTTAAATTGTTATTTTTTTCAATGATCATTTGCGACTTGCTTGTGTAATATATATTTTATAACACTATGTAATAGGAAGCGGAGCATGGAAAACCAATGGGCTTGATCAAGGCATGGGAAAGAAGTCATGTCAGGAAAGATGGGAGCTTTGTTGAAGGCACAGTGACAGAAGATTTTCTGGTAAGCTACTCATGTTTATCCTTCAATTGTGGCATGTAAATATATTGGCAGAAGCTATTAAAATATTTAGATTTCCATTTTTTATTTTTTTCATCTAAAAATGATGTGCAGCATGATGCAAAGGTTAAAGTGGAAGCATTGAAGCTGTGTGCCCCTTCTACATGTTACGAGGAAGATCTAGAGGATGAAGCATTTCGTGGAGGAAAAGTTCCTAATTGACCTCGAGGTTTTGGATTTGGGGTGAAAAAGAGAGATGTTTATGGTGTTCGTGGTTTACTTAGGAAAGAAGGTTACGGAAAATGTAAAATGAGATTTGTTGAGCTGGATATTAATTCGAATTTGTCTCCTTTCTATAAGAAAAAGGAAGAGCTCGAGAAGCAAAATGAAGAGCTTGCTACGAAGTACATCGAGAACAACAACTTACTCAAAACTGTGGTTGCACAATTCTTTGATATCTTAGACGCAATGCGCAATGGAAAAGCTTCGACACAACTTATTAATGCTGCCCAATCAGCCTTGGTGATTGATATATTAAATAATTCATATTTACTACATGTTGCGGCGCATGATAATTATAATTGTTGATGTACTACGATCGATACATATGCATATATATTGTAATATACATTGGATTACTGAGCAAAAAATTTTGTGCCAAAATATTATAATGCAAAATCTCGACGTATATTTGAGTTGAAACTTTGGCACATTATACCGCAAAACTGATTTTGCACATCAAAAAGCGTCTAGAATCTTAGGAAACATACAAAAACTTTGACACAAAAAAGTGTCAAGAATATTGTCCGGCACTTAACACTGTCCCCAATCTGGACTCAAAATAGCGTTAACAATTCTCCACGCCCAAATTATCGACGCCTTTTAGTAGCGCCGAGAAAAAAATTCTAGACATTTTTTTGAGTCAAGATTTGGCCAAAATAGCGTCACAAAAACACGGAATTCGTAGAAGTGACACTTTTAGTTGATGAGAAAAAACTAAAGCATTACCGCCACCGTGATAACGGCTAAGGCATTTATCAAAGTACTACAACGAAAGTCTTTAAAAACCAAAACCTATTTAAAACTTGAACTTTAAAAATAATCTCAAAACTAAAATGAAACCAACATCCAAAATAAAATCAACTTAAAACTTTATTACACTTCGGAACCATATTGATGGCCCTTAAAATCCAAAAATTAAACTTCGGAATTAAAACAACATCCAAAATAATAGTTAGATAACTCCATCAACAAAAAAAAGCAAGAACTACGAAGACTACACAGCAAGCATTCTCGCTCAAGCGCAGCATGAAATGACTTATGCCCACTTGTACCTGTAGCTTTTCTTATTCTAGACAACTACTCACTAGCAAGTGGGTAATTGTAGGGCCAAGTCCAAGATAAAGCCATGCACACAAAACAGACAGTCAGCAAAGCTGATTATATAACTACTAAAGACTATGCAACAAGAACAACATAAACTAAAATAAAAGCATGCATACATCTTACTGTTGACAACTCTTCACCTGTGCATAGACTCAACATAAACAAATTAATTGTGATATTTAAACTTTGGATTTCGCATCGAACGGGTTTCCTTTCCTTTAAAATCGCCTTGTTGGTGGACCAACTTGGGAGAAACTCCAAGAAGATATTACCTATGTCGCATAGCGTAACGGAATTCCAGCGCATTAAATATATAAAAGAGTACATCGTTTTGTACTCCGATTAGAAGTCATAGATCTCTGTTCCATACGTGAAAATATAGGGTATTACATCAAGCCTTGAATATTGAAAACCTACACCAATACAATGTCAAATTACATATAAAACTCCACTAATTTGCAACAAATTAGAAATTTAAAGTGCAAACCACCTAACGATTTTGTGATTTCGATTGGGTTTGCTCTTTGATTTGTGTTTCATGTATACAAATTTGGGATTTGTGTTCTTGATTTGGGTTTAGTTTTTTTATTTTGTTTTATTGGGGTTTTAAATAGGTGCACAAATACTTAATCATGGTGCTAATTATTGCTGTGGTGGGGTAGGTGGTGGTGATGTGGGAGGGCTTAGGAAGTACACGTGGGAGTATGCGGTTGTGTTTGAAGGTCGAAGGTGGGTGGTGGTGGTGGTTGAAAGAGATACACCATTAATGATATGAATCTAGGTACACAATTTCAAAACAACTTCGTTGGTTTGATGGAAGCAGCTATGAAGGAAGCAACTTTAGGTGAGCTAGGGGCTTTGTTGACATAAGGCTATTTGGGGCATCTAAGGCTAATATTTACGTGTGCATGGTCATATGCAACTAAAACCACACACGTGAATAAGGAAAGATGGGTGGAATATGGGAATAAGTTGATTTTTGCTTATGGGCTTCTTCTCACTGCACCTGCTATGGTTTTTCTTATTTCAGGCAAGGTGTCTTTCATTTCTTGTTGAGTCTTGGTCATCATTATCATCTAAAATACATGAAGAATTCTTTATTGAAGGTTTATTGATTAAAAGATTGGATCTTGAAACATTTCTTGAAGATTGGAAGAGGGTCTTGAAAATTGCGCAAAATTGGACGAGTGTGGCGAGTTCACTTTTATGGCTTTTGGGTTAACAAATGCGCCAGAAATTTTCATGGATTTAATGAATAGGATCTTTCAACGGTTCTTGGATAAGTTTATGGTAGTGTTTATTGATGAAATTTTGGTGTACTCTAAGATGAAAGAGGAGCATGTGGAACATTTGAGGACAATTTTGATGACACTAAGAGAGAATAAGTTGTATGCTAAGTTCTCGAAATACGAATTTTGGTTGGAGAAAGTTGCATTTATGAGACATTTTGTGTCAAAAGAGGGAGTTGAAGTAGGTCCAACCAAAATCGAAGTAGTAAAAGAGTGGCCTACACCTAAGAATGTGACGGATGTACATAGTTTCTTGGGTTTTGCAGGGTGTTACTGGAGGTTTGTGAAGGACTTTATGAGGATCACTAAGGCGATGTCGTCGTTAATGAATAAGGACTATAAGTTTGTTTGGAATGATAAGTGTGAGGAGGCATTTCAGACCTTAAAGGAGCACCTGACTACGGCTCCGGTTCTGACTTTGTAAGATGCGAGTGGTTCTTATGATGTGTAGAGTAATGCTTCTAAAAACGGATTTGGATGTGTTTTAATGCAAAATATAAAGGTGATTGCGTATACTTCGAGACAGTTGAAGCCATATGAAGTAAACTATCCCACTCACGATCTCGAGCTAGAAGCGATCGTGTTTGCTTTGAAGATATGTAGGCATTACCTGTATGGAGTAAAGTGTAGAATCTACACGGACCACAATAGCTTAAAGTACTTTTTTACTCAAAAGGAATTGAACATGAGACAAAGGAGATGACTTGAATTGATAAAGGATTATGATTTAGATATCCAATACCTGGAAGGGAAGGAAAATGCGGTAGCGAATGCTGTAAGTCGTAAAATGAGACATGGAGTGAATTCTCTAGTGCTCACTAATGAGCTGTGATACGAAACAAGGTGATAACTTCGAAGGTTTGATAATGGCTTCAAAGAATGATGCTAGTACGGGGGAAATAATGGCTTATGAAGATTCAAGGCTTTTAGGATCTTCTAAGACATCATCATGGGTGTGTATGGTGACTCATGAAAATACTTGATCATTGAAGCAAAGGAAAGAATGGCGGAATTAGGGGGATAAGATGGTTTTGCCTATGAGTTTTACCCACTTCACTTGATAGGGTTTTCTCATTTTTAGGCATTGAGTCTTTTATTTCTTGAAGTGTCTTAATCATAATTTACAGCCTTATACACATGGAAAATGACTTCTTGAAGGTTTCTTGATTAAAAGATTGAATCTTGAAAGGTTTCTTGAAGATTTGAAGAAAAACGCAAAAATTACGCAAAATGGGACGATCTCCTATGGCGTCAATTTTGACGAGTTTTGGTTGATTTGGGTAGATCATATTTTTGTGTAATTCTGGTTGTAATTTGTTCATTATCTTGATTATAAAGGTAAGAATAATTTTGTTAGGATATATTTTGTTTATATATGGTTTCTTAGGATATTTTAGCAAGTTGCATGACATGAAGTGATGATGTGGCATTCTTATCTTGTGAGTCATCAGTGAGTCACTAGTTTAGGACGATTTTCCTATATTATTCGTGTATTTTTAGCTTAGTTTTGTCAGGAATTTGTTGATGATTATACCTATAAATAATCTCAACATTAGTTTGTAAAAATTCAGATTAGTGAATTCAATAAACATTATTGTTTAAGTTTTATTTGTTTTCTACAAAACAAACCAAAACCGAAGAAATTTTCGAGTGTGAAAATTTTGAACACTTTAAAGAGTTGTTGCTTCGGCTTTAGACTCTTGTGAGGATAATTTTAGGAATTGAGGGTGCATAGCTTTAATCAATTCACAAAATTATTCGACTTAGATCGTTTTTCTTGGTGCTTGGCTTTAGAGAAAACCGAACTAAATTGTATCATTGTGAGTCGCGATTTCTTTTATCAATATTCACATCAACTTTTGGTGCTTTAGTGGAGAGAACATTAATCCTCAAGGTTATTGGTATAATTTCATTTTTGAAACAAGGGAAATCATATCAGCTGATGAAGTGAACACTCCTAAAATTACTGCTGAAGAATTGTGCAAGGACATAGAGGAATTAAAAGCTATGTTTGAGGCCACCATGAAGGATTTTGCCGAAAAATTAAAGTCAACTAGCAAGTACAAGGGTGAAAGTAAAGGGGAGTCGGATTCTCGTTCTGATGATGAGCAAGTAAGCTCAAGGAGCGCACGAAAACCAAGAAAGCATTACTCATCAAGTTCTAGTAATGAAGAACCTATGGGTAGGCGCAGAAAGAAGGATAGGCCTAAGGATGATGATCGCAATCTTAAACTAGATATTCCTGAATTCAGTGGAAGTTTGGATCCTGAAAAGTTCCTGGATTGGCTAAGAAGAATTGAACGAATTTTCAAGTACAAGGAGCATGATGATCGAAAATCATATAAGATTGCAGAACTAATGTTGTCTGGCTTAGCTAGTTTATGGCTTAAAGGTATGTAAAAGAAAAGAAAGAAGGATGGGAAGTCTAAAGTATCCACTTGGACGGAACGGAAGAAGGAGATGAGGAGACGTTTTGTTCCTCAGGATTACGAGCAAGGCAACTTTATAAAGATGCATACTTTAAGGCAAGATCGAAAATCAGTTGAAGAATATACATCTGAATTCCACAACTTGATCACCATCTGCGATCTAGAAAAAAAAGATCGAGGATCATCAAGTTGCTCGTTATGTTGCTGGCCTAGATGAAAGAATAAGAGAAAAGGTGGAATTACAACCTTACTGGACTTTTGATGAAGTTTGCAAGGTTGCATCCAGGGTTGAGAAGCAATTTTCGAAAAAACCAGCTACTTTTTCGAAACCCTTTGTGAAGAAGGAAGGTGCCATTGTTTCATTTAAACAAAAATTCGATTCCACTTTGAAACCTCCTCTGTATATCAAGGATAAAGGCTCTGCTAATAAGCCTCCAAACCTTGATCAACGCACATGCTTCAAATGCAAGGGTCAAGGTCATATCCAGAAGGATTGTCCTCATTCAAGGGTTCATACTACGCGAAATTGGACAGATGATGAAAACTTTGAAGAAGAGGAGAATGAACGTCAACAATAGGAAGATGGTGTGAATTATGATACACAAGAAGAGGAGATTGAAGAGATCACTACTGAGGTGAATGGCCAGAGTTTAGTTCCCCGAAGGGTTTTGCAATCTAAAGTTGCGCCACCTACAGAGAACCAGAGGGATAAGATTTTCATCAGTAGGTGCAATGTTCTAGGAAGATTGTGTGATCTGATAATTGATACAGGCAGTTACACTAATGTGGTCTCTACTGTATTGATCATCAAACTGGAGATTCCTACCACTGAACATCCTCAACCTTACAAGTTACATTGGCTCAGTAACACAGGTGACGTCAAGGTGAATAAACAAGCTCTGGTTAGTTTTAAGATTGGAAATTTCGATGCGTGCCATATATTGCTTGGAAGACCGTGGCAGTATGCTAGATTTGTACAGTTTGATGGTAGAACAAATATATACATCATTAGAAAATAGGCACAAGGAAAACCTATTGCGTTGAAACCTTTGGAAAGCTCGAAATTTTCGAAGGATGTGAGCAATAAAAAGGGTGTTTTATTCATTGATGAGAAAGCCATGGTGCAAGAGGTAAAGAATTGTGTGAAGTTCTATGTGTCAATGGCTAAGGAAGTGCAAGAAAAGCAACGAGCATCCCTCGTGATTTGCGCCCCTTATTGCACGAATTTCAAGACATATTTCCTAATGAATTGCCACCAGGGTTGCCACCCATCAGATGAATTAAACATCAGATTGACTTGGTTCCTGGAGCTCAGATTGCTAATAAGATGGCTTACTGTTGCAATCCAGAAGAAACTAAAGAGATTCAACGCTAGATTGAAGAATTGATGGCAAGAGGGTATGTCAGGGAGAGCATGAGTCCATGTGCAGTACCAACATTGATTGTTCCTAAGAAGGATGGATCATGAAGATTGTGCATTGATTCTAGAGCTTTGAGTAACATCACCATCAAATACAGGTTTCCTATTCCTCGATTAGATGATTTATTGGATGAATTGTTTGGCTCACAAGTGTTTACTAAGATTGATTTGAGGAGTGGTTGCCATCAAATTCGAATGAAAGAGGGTGATGAGTGGAAAACATGATTCAAAACTAAACTAGGACTCTATTAATGGTTAGTTATGCCTTTTGGTGTTACTAACGCCCCTAGTACTTTTATGAGAATGATGAATCAAGTTTTGAAACCTTTCATTGGGAAGTTTGTGATTGTCTACTTGGATGATATACTGGTGTATAGTGCAAGTGTGGAAGATCATCTGCAGCATCTAAGAAAAGTGTTCAGAACTTTGAGAAAGCAGAAGTTGTATGCTAAGCTCGAACAGTGCTCGTTCATGGTCTCTAGTGTGAGGTTTCTTGGCTACATTGTTTCTAAGGATGGCGTTTCAGTGATCCTTCGAAAGTAGAAGCTATTAAATCATGGCCAGTTCCGAAATCTGTGACTGAGGTGCGTGCTTTTCATGGTTTAACTTCTTTCTATAGAAGATTTGTGAAGAATTTCTCTTCTGTAGTAGAACCTATGACCGAGTGTATTAATAAGAATAAGGAGAAGTTTGAATGGACTAAAGATGCGCAAAAGGCCTTCGAATTGGTGAAGAAATTGCTTTGTCATGCTCTTATCCTATCTTTTCCAGATTTTTCGAAACCTTTTGAAGTTGAGACAGATGCTAGTGGCGTGGGGATTGGTGCAGTGTTGGTTCAAGGTAAGCGGCCTATAGCTTATTGCAGTGAGAAATTGAATGGAGCATGGTTGAACTACTCTACCTATGACAAGGGATTCTATGCCATTGTTCGAGCATTGGATCATTGGAGTCATTATCTACGACCAAGTCACTTTATATTGCATTCTAATCATGATGCTCTGAAGCATATCAATGGCCAACATAAACTCAATCCAAGACATGCTAAGTGGGTTGAATTTTTGGCAGTCTTTTCACTTTTCATCAAAGTACAAAGAAGGAAAATCTAATGTGGTTGCTGATGCTCTATCAAGGAGGTATGCTTTAATTGGTGTTCTTAATTTCAAATTGCTTGGTTTGGAGTTGATCACACAATATTACGAGCAAGATGGAGATTTTGGTCCTATCTATTCACAACTTACGAAGGGTTTAATGGGATCTTATGTGCTACATGATGGATTCTTATTCAAAGGGAATCTACTCTGCATCCCTAAGTGCAGTGTTCGTGAATTGCTCGTCAGAGAGGCGCATGGGGGTGGAATTGCAGGACACTTTGGTATTACAAAAACATTGTCAATGCTGCAGGAACATTTCTATTGTCCTAGAATGATTGCTGATGTTGAAGCAGTCATCTCACAGTGTGCTGTTTATCAGAAAGCCAAAGCATCCTTCCATCAGGAATTCTACACACCATTGCCAGTGCCAGAAGCCCCTTGGGATGATATTTGTATGGATTTTATAGGTAGTTTGCCTAGAACTGTGAGGCAAAAGGATGCTATAATGGTTGTGGTTGACAGGTTTTCGAAGATGGCTCACTTAATACCTTGTCACAAGAATGATGATGCTGTCAATGTTGTAGAATTTTATTTTCGAGACATTATCAGGTTACATGGGGTTCCGAAAACAATTGTAAGTGACAGGGACACGAAATTCATGAGTTATTTCTGGAAATCATTGTGGCGTTTGATAGGCATGAAACTACTCTTCTTTACTTCTTACCATCCAAAAACAGATGGTCAAACTGAAGTCACAAACAAAACCCTAGGCGTTCTACTTCATGGTTTGGTAAGCAAGACACCAAAGGATTGGTACTTAAAGTTAGCTCATGCAGAGTTTGCTTATAATCGTTCACCTACATATGCAACTAAGCATTCACCTTTTGAAGTTGTTTATGGAGTCAATCCCAAGCTACCTATTGAATTCGTGGCTATTCCCAAAGGTGAGCTCGTTCATAAAGATGCTTTAGCTAAGGTTGAATATATGCAGAAGTTACATGCACAGGTTAGAGTAAGAATTGAGCATGTGAATGATATCTATAAGACAAGAGCTAATAAACATAAAGTCAAACACACATACAAGGAAGGTGATTTGGTATGGTTACATATAAGGAAGGAAAGGTTTCCTAATCAAATGAAGAACAAGTTAATGCCTAGGTGTGATGGACCATTCAAAATCGTGAGCAAGATAGAGGACAATGCATATATACTCAAATTTCCAGGTGAATATGGTGTGCATGCTACGTTCAACATTGGTGATTTGTCTCCTTATGTTCCTAATGATCAACTTCGAGGTTTGAGGACAAACTCTTTTGAAGAAGAGGAGGATGATACGAGACAAGGTGATAACTTCGAAGGTTTGATAATGGCTTCTAAGAATGATGCAAGTATGGGGTAAATAATGGATTATGGAGATTCAAGGCTTTTGGGATCTTCTAAGACATCATCATGGGTGTGTATGGTGACACACGAAAATAGTTGATCATTGAAGCAAAGGAAAGAATGGGGGGATTAAGGGAATAAGATGGTTTTGCCTATGAGTTTTTCCCACTTCACTTGATAGGGTTTTCTCATTTTTAGGCATTGAGTCTTTTATTTCTTGAAGTGCCTTAATCATCATTTACAACCTTATACACATGAAAAATGACTTCTTGAAGGTTTCTTGATTAAAAGATTGAATCTTGAAAGGTTTCTTGAACATTTGAAGAAAAACGCAAAAATTGCGCAAAATGGGACGATCTCCTATGGCGTCAATTTTGACGATTTTTGGTTGATTTGGGTAGATCCTATTTTTGTGTAATTCTGGTTGTAATTTGTTGATTATATTTATTAGAAAGGTAAGAATAATTTTTTTAGGATATTTTTTGTTTAGATATGGTTTGTTAGGATATTTTATCAAATTGCATGACATGTAGTGATGATGTGGCATTCTTATCTTGTGAGTCATTAGTGAGTCACTAGATTAGGACGATTTTTCCTATGTTATGCGTGTATTTTTAGCTTAGTTTTGTTAGGACTTTTTTGATAATTATACCTATAAATAATCTCAACATTAGTTTGTAAAAATTCAGATTAGTGAATTTAATAAACATTATTGTTTAAGTTTTATTTGTTTTTTACAAAACAAACCAAAACTGAAGAGATTTTCAAGTGTGAAAATTCCGAACACTTTAAAGAGTTGGTGCTTAGGATTTAGACTCTTGTGAGGATAATTTTAGGAATTGAGGGTGCATAACTTTAATCCATTTACAAAATTATTCGACTTAGATCATTTTTCTTGGTGCTTGGCTTTAGCAAAAACCGAACTAAATTCTATCACTGTGAGTGGCGATTTCTTTTATCAATATTCACATCAAGCTGTATAGAGACATGGAGAGAATGAATTTGGAGATAGTGAAAGAGGGAGAGTTGGAAGGAGTAGTTTGTAATCTTAGTATCCAACCAATAGTATTTGAGGAGATCAGAGAGAACCAGGATGGAGATGTTAAATTGGATAGAATAAAGGAGAAAGTCTATGGACTTCAGAATCAATGAAGATAGAACCTTGAGGTATAAAGGAAGGTGGTGTGTACCACAGAAATGTAAAGATTTGAAACGAAAAATTATGGAAGAAGGTCATAATACACCATATTCGGTTCATCTTGGGGGTGATAAACTATATAAGGATTTGAAAAGGGTGTATTGGTGGCCTAGAATGAAAAGCGAAGTGGCTGAATTCATGAGTATCTTACTTGTCAAAAGGTGAAATTTGAGCATAAAAGGCCACAAGGAAAAGTTCAACCACTTGAGATACCAGGATGGAAGTGGGATTGCATATCCATGGATTTTGTAACCTGCTTGCCAAAGTCGAGGAATCAAAATGATAACATATGGGTTGTGGTGGATTGGCTCACTAAATAAACGGTGTTTATACTAATGAAGGAGAGTTGGAGGACAGAACAACTTGCAATGGCTTACATAAAGCATGTGTGGTGATATACGTGTTTTTTGCTGAGTTTTTCCCTCATTTTCGGTTGATTCTTGTGCTAAATAGTTAAGTTGTGGCTTTTTTTTTATTAAATATCGTATTTCGATGTTAAGTTATATTTTGGAACGGTTTTATCATTTTTAGTTCACTTTTAGAACCTTTTACGGTTATTTTATACTTTTTTCGGTTATTACGCGAGGTTTTCGGTTTTGTTTTATATATTTCAGGAGCGCAATAGAGAGTTATGAAGTTATTAGAAGCTAAAATGAGTTAGAAAGTATTTGCCTTGGGATGCGTGTCAATTCACGAAAAGTCACGAACGAGTCTCAAAGAATTAAGCACAAAAATAATGAAAATCGTCAAAATGTAGCCAAGCTTAAACCATGCAGGCGCATAGGCTAAGAGGGAATATCTTCTATGCGAGCGCAACATAAATCAGCAGCTCCACAGATTGCAAACCACGAAGGCTGCTGGCGCAGGGAAGAAATTGCATTTCTTCTATGCGGGCGCAGGTGGCCGTTTTCTTGGTCCGATGATTTTTTCCGTGCGGTTTTGCTTCGTGGGTTTTAATTAATTAAAAACCCAAATCCTATATATATACTCTATGTAAAGGGGGGCACGAACCTACCTAGTTTTTATCATACTTTTAGACCTAGAAATCCAAAATTGCTTATTCTCTCTAGAATTTTAGGATTAATTACTTTGTTCAACAATTCAAGCTTTCGATTAATGCAATCCAATCATTATTTTGGTAAATTCTTTCCTTATGCTTTTCAATTCCTTTAATTTCATGATTCTCCTTAGTTTCTTATTTTTTAGTTTAGATTTTTAATTTTGCTATTTTTGATTTTTAATTGAGTTCTGTTAGTAGTTAATTTAGTTTTAATTAATTCTTTGTTCATGATCATGTTGTTTGAATTCAATTTTGTTTTTGTTCCCTTAATTATGAGTGAGTAGTCGTTTTCTCTAGGGTTAGGGGATCTATGATCATGGTTTGAATTTAATTTATGTTTTCTAATTAGTTCTTGGCTTCCAATTGAATTCCTATTATTGATTTCTAGTGATTGCAATTAAATTGTGGGCAGATTTAGTTGTAAGTTAGGTTATTGTTGAAATCGAGGCCGAGAGGTAAGATTACCACAATCAGACCACTGAATAATAGGCAAAAATGAATTTATGCGAGCGAGAGCCGGTAAAGGAGTTTTGAGGGAGTCTAATTTCGAGATAAATAGTGAGCCCTAGTTCAATGAATGCCAATGAATTGATTAGTGAGCATTAATTGAGTTTGTTGATTGATCATAGTGAACCGATAGCCTTAGGTTCCTATTAATAGAATTTAATCCATAATTTCCCATCATTTCTCTAGTTTTATTCTTAGTCTTCTTAGATGTAGAAATCATTTATCGAAATTTCCACCAAGGCCCCTTACACGCTTTAGGCTTTTTAGAACTAGTAGAATTTAATAGCTTCCCTAAGGATTCGATCCCTACTTCCCTAGCTATATTAGTTAGAGTTGTTCGGTTATTTTTGAAAGGTGTGCGATAGCCTGTTCAAATTTTGGCGCCGTTGCCAACAACATTTACTATTAGTCGGGTTTAAAGTGTTCTTTTATCTTTATTTTTGTTTTTATTTTTCTTACCTCAAGGGACTTTCACGTTCTTTGAGGTAGTTCTCATTTCGGTTTCGAGTTTCGATTGTGTGCAGGTATTAGGTTGCGTGCCGTTTTGGATTGACCCTGAACCGGAAAGATCGTTGCATAAGAGGAGTCGTAGAAGGAAGTGGAGATCACGAAGAAGCATTCTTTCCGAACGAACACTTGTTGATTTGACACAATTATTTGCTGAGTTGAACATTTCCGATAGTTCAGATAAAGAAGAAGAGATGTGAGGATCACAGTTCAACGAGAATAACCTACCACGGGATGATGCACCACCACCGCCACCACCACAAGCAAGGTCCTTAAAAGACTATTCTCAGCCGAGTTCTGTAACAGTGGGAGGTGGATACCGAGTTCTTGATATAGAGGCCCTGAATTTCGAATTGAAGCCAGCTTTGGTGAACATGGTTGAAAGGAATCAGTTTGCAGGCACAATGAAAGAAGATCCGAACTTACATTTGAATAACTTCATTCAGTACTGCAATACAATCAAGCAAGCTGGTGTATCTCAAGATTACATACGACGTACGATGTTTCCATTTTCATTAAAGGAGAAAGCTCGATCTTGGTTAATGGTCTAAACATGGATACTATTAATAGTTGGGATGACCTGGCTCTTGCTTTTCAAAAGAAGTACTATCCTCCGGAGAGAACTGCACAACTTAGGAGTCAAATTATGAATTTTAACCAAGAAATAGATGAAACTCTTTATGATGCATGGGAGAGATTTAAGGATTTATTGAGAATGTGCCCTCATCATGGACTTGAGAAGTCGTTTTTAGTGCAATCATTCTATAATGGCTTGGGTAATGAGAGTAGAACTTTGCTTGATTCTGCTGCTAGTAGTCGGTTTATGAACCAAGAAGTCAATGTTGCTTATGATTTAATTGAGGAAATTGCCATTCATAATTCTCAATTTGGTAATCCTAGAGCACATGCTAAGAGGGGAGGAAAACATGTGATAGATGACAAATATGAGAGTTCGGCTTCACAAATCAATGCAATTCATGAGAAGCTAGATAAAATCAACACACTATCCTCCAATCCAATGATAATAGCTGCAATGGCTGCACATTAAGGAGCTACAGATGTCTTTTGTGATTTATGTGGTTCTTTTGGGCATAGTATGCAAGCATGTCATAGTTCTATGGAGCAAGTATGTGCATTTCAAGCTTACAAGAATAACCCATTTTCCAACACCTACAATCCTGGTTGGAAAGANCTACAATCCGGGTTGGAAAGATCATCCATACTTCTCGTACAAGAATACTAGCAATGTTCAAAATCCGCAGCAGCAGCCACATTTTGTACCACAACAACAGCAACAGGTTCAACGGTTAGCTCCACCTCAACCACCGGGTTTCAGTAGACCACCACCTCCAGCACCACTCCCAGCATCTCCAGCACCACTCCCAGCACCTCCACAGCCATCTAGCAATGAGATTTCAAAACTGAACAATATGATGATGCAGATGCAGAAAGCCATGAAAGCTATGCAGGCCCACTATTGACAATTGGAGACTCAAGTAGCACAAATTGCTCAATCATCAGCACAAAGGCAACAAGGCCAACTTCCTCCTCAACCTGCTCCATCAAATGCTTCATCAAGCAATCCACCTCGTGATCATTGCAATTCCATTGCAACAAGGAGTGGTACTTACTATGAAGGTCCTAGAATGCCTGATGATGATGCTAATAAGGCTGCAGATGGAACAAAGAAGACTACTTCGGTAGTTATTGAAGACCTTGAGGAAGCAGCTGCAGAAAAGGAGAATGAAGTGCCAAAGGAGAAGGAAGCACCAAGGAAGAAAGCTCCAGCAGCAGATTCAGTTACTGATACAATTCCTCCCTCAAAGGTACCGTTACCCTTTCCGAACAAGGTAACAAGGAGTAAGAATGATAATCGCTTTCGTAAGTTCCTTGAAATAGTTAAAAATTTGCAAGTTACTGTGCCTTTCACTGATTTAATTACCCAAGTGCCTACTTATACCAAATTTTTGAAAGATATTTTAAGCAGGAAACGTGAGTTGAATGTAACAGAGATAGTTGCACTCATTGAGGAGTGCAGCGCAATCCTTTAAAACAAATCTCCTCCTAAGTTGAAGGATCCTGGCAGTTTTTTAATTCTATGCAATATAGGTCCTCTATTTATTGATAAGACTCTATGTGATTTAGCAGCTAGTGTAAGTGTGATGCCCTTATCAATTTGTAAGAAGCTTGACATGGGAGAACATAAATTTACTAATGTTACTTTGCAGATGACGGATAGAACTGTAAAATTCCCTAAGGGTGTTTTAGAAGATGTACCCATTAGAGTAGGAAAATTTTTATTCCTGTTGACTTTGTTGTCCTTGATATTGATGAGGATGCTCATATCCCCATCATTCCAGGTAGACCTTTCTTACATACTGCAGGTGCCGTCATTGATGTTAAAAATGGAAGTTTAACTCTTTCTGTAGGGGATGACAAAGTGACTTTCAATCATAATAATGCAGTAAAAAACCCCATGATAGAGCAGTCGTATTATAGGATCGATATTATTGGTGAAATTGTTTTGGATGACATGCCTCGATCCCTTACAAAGGACCCCCTAGAGGCTATTTTGTGTTTAGATGCTAATGCATGTGAAGGAGATTCGGAAATTGATGCTATAGGCCATGAATTGAACAATGAGAAGATGACTTTAGAGGAGAGCCAAAGGTATCAATCACTGCCTCAACAATCATATGCCATCAAGGAGGTAACACAACCCGAAATGAAACCCCTTCCCCCTAATTTGAAATATGCTTTTCTAGATGATGTTGAGTTGTATCCAGTCATAGTTAGCTCTAAACTTACTGATAGTCAACGTGAAAAGTTTCTTGCTGTGCTTAAAACTCACAAAAAGGCTATTGGTTATACACTTGATGATCTAACTGGAATAAGTCCTGATTTTTGCATGCATAGAATTCATCTAGAAGAAGGCCATAAGCCTTGTATACAGGGACAAAGGAGACTTAACCCTAACATGAAGGAAGTGGTGAAGAAAGAGGTTCTCAAACTTCTTGATGCACGTATCATTTATGCTGTGCCAGATTCTCAATAGGTAAGTCCAGTGCAAGTAGTCCCTAAGAAGGGGGGAACAACTGTTGTGCGAAATGATAAAAATGAACCTATCCCCACTAGGGTTGTTATAGGTTAGCGAATGTGCATTGATTACCGGAAATTAAATGTTGCCACCAAAAAGGATCATTTCCCTCTCCCCATTATTGATCAAATGTTAGAAAGGCTAGCAACTAATAAATATTTTTGCTATNTTCATGTCTTGTGATTCATGCCAACAGACAGGTAATATCTCAAAAAGGCATGAAATGCCACAAACAGGTATTTTAGAAGTTGAAATCTTCGATGTTTGGGGCATTGATTATATGGGTCAATTCCCTTCTTCTAACGGTAATCGTTTTATATTGGTCGTTGTGGATTATGTTTCCAAGTGGGTGGAAGCAATTGCTTCTCCCCATAGTGATGCTAACACCGTTTTAAGAANACCCCTATGGCACTTTTGCTTACCGTAGAATGCCTTTTGGTCTATGTAATGCACATGCTACCTTTCAAATATGTATGATGGCTATATTTTCTGAGTTCATAGAGTCTAGCATGGATGTCTTCATGGATGATTTTAGTGTCTATGGTACTGATTTTGATTCATGTTTGGCTAACCCAACTAAAGTGCTTAAAAGATGTGAACAGGTGAATTTGGTCCTCAATTGGAGAAATGTCACTTTATGGTGACGGAAGGAATTCTCCTAGGACATCTAGTCTCTAAAAGAGGTATTGAAGTAGATAAAGCTAAAATCCAAGTTATTGAACAATTACCTCCACCAGTAAGTGTAAAACGTGTTAGAAGCTTTCTAGGTCACGCAGGGTTTTACCGTAGATTCATCAAAGATTTTTCTAAAATTGCTAAACCCTTAACCCAACTGCTATTAAAAGATGCCGAGTTTAAATTCACCGATGAATGCCTTGAATATTTTAATTTGATCAAACAAGCACTAATCTCAGCACCAATCATTCAATCACCTGATTGGGAATTACCTTTTGAAAATATGTGTGATGCTAGTGACTATGTTGTAGATGCCGTGTTAGGTCAGAGGAAAGACAAGAATTTGCATGCTATCTACTATGCTAGTAAGACTTTAGATCCAGCTCAAATTAACTATGCCACCACTGAAAAAGAACTCCTTACTATAGTGTATGCTCTCGATAAATTTCGCTCTTATCTTATAGGTTCGAAAGTTATTATTTACACTGACCATGTAGCTTTAAAGTACTTACTTGGCAAGAAAGAAGCAAAATCGAGGCTTATTAGATGGATTTTGCTCCTTCAGGAGTTTGATCTAGAAATCCGTGACAAGAAAGGTGTAGAGAATGTGGTTGCAGACCACCTATCTAGGATTCGATATGAAGATGGGGAGATTTCAACTCCTATTGATGACTCTTTTCCTAATGACCTTCTTCTAGCTGTGATTTCTAACACTCCATGGTTTGCTGATTATGCTAATTACGTAGTTGGAGGAGTGTTACCTCCCGATCTTACTTGTCAAAAACGGAAAAAGTTTTTACATGATGTTAGGCGTTATTTTTGGGATGACCCTAACTTGTTTCGTGAATGTGCAGATGGCTTATATCGCAGGTGTGTACCAGATTGGGATGTCTATGGAATTCTTCACCATTGCCACTCATCACCCTATGGAGGACATGCTAGGCCCGCCAAAACGATGTTTAAGGTATTGCAATCCGGTTTTTATTGGCCTACGATACTCAAGGATGCTAGAGACTTTTTCATGTCTTGTGATTCATGCCAACAGACAGGTAATATCTCAAAAAGGCATGAAATGCCACAAACAGGTATTTTAGAAGTTGAAATCTTCGATGTTTGGGGCATTGATTATATGGGTCAATTCCCTTCTTCTAACGGTAATCGTTTTATATTGGTCGTTGTGGATTATGTTTCCAAGTGGGTGGAAGCAATTGCTTCTCCCCATAGTGATGCTAACACAGTTTTGAGAATGTTTAAGCAGGTTATTTTTCCTAGGTTCGGAGTCCCTAGAGCTATCATCAGCGATGGGGGAACGCACTTTCATGAGAGAAGGTTGTTTAAGTTGCTAGAGAAATACGGTGTTTACCACAAAACGGGATTGACATATCACCCACAAACAAGTGGTCAAGACGAGGTTTCAAACCGAGAAATCAAGTCCATTCTAGAGAAGACAGTTGCGAAATCGAGAAAGGATTGGAGTATCAAGCTTCATGATGCTTTATGGGCGTACAGAACAGTGTTTAAAACTCTAATTGGCACTTCCCGATATAGATTGGTTTATGGAAAAGCATGCCATCTTCCAGTAGAACTTGAATACAAAGCTTATTGGGCAATCAAGGAATTAAACATGGATGCTAAGCTTGCGGGTGAAAAACNCGTGTTAGAAGCTTTCTAGGTCACGCAGGGTTTTACCGTAGATTCATCAAAGATTTTTCTAAAATTGCTAAACCCTTAACCCAACTGCTATTAAAANTGTTGAATGAACTAGATGTATTTCGGCTAGGAGCATATGATAGTGCCAAAATTTATAAAGAAAAGACGAAAAAATGGTACGATAAACGAATCATGAAAAGGGAGTTTCAAGTCGGTGATAAGGTTCTATCGTTTAACTCAAGACTTCGATTATTCCCTGGAATGTTGAAATCTAGATGGAGTGGCCCCTTTACAGTCATAAATGTTAGCAAATTTGGCTATGTTGAAGTTCAAAGNATATGTGTGATGCTAGTGACTATGTTGTAGATGCCGTGTTAGGTCAGAGGAAAGACAAGAATTTGCATGCTATCTACTATGCTAGTAAGACTTTAGATCCAGCTCAAATTAACTATGCCACCACTGAAAAAGAACTCCTTACTATAGTGTATGCTCTCGATAAATTTCGCTCTTATCTTATAGGTTCGAAAGTTATTATTTACACTGACCATGNGTTCAAGGTTAATGGTCAACGGTTGAAGCCATACTACGAAGGAGATGTCATCGGTTTGGTTAAAGTCATCCAACTCGATGATCCTAAGACACCTTGATCACTAATGCAGCCATGGTCAAGCTAGTGACCTTAAAAGNTCGAGGCTTATTAGATGGATTTTGCTCCTTCAGGAGTTTGATCTAGAAATCCGTGACAAGAAAGGTGTAGAGAATGTGGTTGCAGACCACCTATCTAGGATTCGATATGAAGATGGGGAGATTTCAACTCCTATTGATGACTCTTTTCCTAATGACCTTCTTCTAGCTGTGATTTCTAACACTCCATGGTTTGCTGATTATGCTAATTACGTAGTTGGAGGAGTGTTACCTCCCGATCTTACTTGTCAAAAACGGAAAAAGTTTTTACATGATGTTAGGCGTTATTTTTGGGATGACCCTAACTTGTTTCGTGAATGTGCAGATGGCTTATATCGCAGGTGTGTACCAGATTGGGATGTCTATGGAATTCTTCACCATTGCCACTCATCACCCTATGGAGGACATGCTAGGCCCGCCAAAACGATGTTTAAGGTATTGCAATCCGGTTTTTATTGGCCTACGATACTCAAGGATGCTAGAGACTTTTTCATGTCTTGTGATTCATGCCAACAGACAGGTAATATCTCAAAAAGGCATGAAATGCCACAAACAGGTATTTTAGAAGTTGAAATCTTCGATGTTTGGGGCATTGATTATATGGGTCAATTCCCTTCTTCTAACGGTAATCGTTTTATATTGGTCGTTGTGGATTATGTTTCCAAGTGGGTGGAAGCAATTGCTTCTCCCCATAGTGATGCTAACACAGTTTTGAGAATGTTTAAGCAGGTTATTTTTCCTAGGTTCGGAGTCCCTAGAGCTATCATCAGCGATGGGGGAACGCACTTTCATGAGAGAAGGTTGTTTAAGTTGCTAGAGAAATACGGTGTTTACCACAAAACGGGATTGACATATCACCCACAAACAAGTGGTCAAGACGAGGTTTCAAACCGAGAAATCAAGTCCATTCTAGAGAAGACAGTTGCGAAATCGAGAAAGGATTGGAGTATCAAGCTTCATGATGCTTTATGGGCGTACAGAACAGTGTTTAAAACTCTAATTGGCACTTCCCGATATAGATTGGTTTATGGAAAAGCATGCCATCTTCCAGTAGAACTTGAATACAAAGCTTATTGGGCAATCAAGGAATTAAACATGGATGCTAAGCTTGCGGGTGAAAAACGGTTGCTACTGTTGAATGAACTAGATGTATTTCGGCTAGGAGCATATGATAGTGCCAAAATTTATAAAGAAAAGACGAAAAAATGGTACGATAAACGAATCATGAAAAGGGAGTTTCAAGTCGGTGATAAGGTTCTATCGTTTAACTCAAGACTTCGATTATTCCCTGGAATGTTGAAATCTAGATGGAGTGGCCCCTTTACAGTCATAAATGTTAGCAAATTTGGCTATGTTGAAGTTCAAAGTGAAAAGGGTGAAATGTTCAAGGTTAATGGTCAACGGTTGAAGCCATACTACGAAGGAGATGTCATCGGTTTGGTTAAAGTCATCCAACTCGATGATCCTAAGACACCTTGATCACTAATGCAGCCATGGTCAAGCTAGTGACCTTAAAAGAGCGCTCCCCGGGAGGCAACCCGAGCTTTCTATCCCTTCTTTTCTCTTTTTGCATGTTTTTGCGTGTTTTTGTGTGTTTTCGTAGCTTAGTTTAGTTTTTATTTTAATTTTGTGAAGTCTAGCTAAGGGTCTAAGAGTTTCATGCTTAATTGGGGTAATTAAGGAGAGTTTTAGAGTTAAAACGTGTTTTAAGTATTGATTAATAATAATAACATGCAATATAATTTATTAATTAGGAGAATAAAAAGAAAAAAATCAGCAAAACATACCTGCAAAGGAAGGTTGCGGGCGCAGCGCTCAAAAATTAGGTTCCTCTATGCGCCCGCATTTTAAAAAAGAAGGTTCACAATTTCCTACAGGTTGCACCTACGGGCGCAGCCCTCAAAAGGGATTTGTTCCCTGCGGGCGCAGGGTGCTCCTGCAGACACTCGTTCGTTTTTTTTTCTTTCTTTTCTTTTTTCGCGTGTGGCCTCATAATTTATCCGTGTTTTTTTTTTCCGGCCCCCCTAATATTAATATACTTATATTATTATTATTTTTATTATTATTATTATATCTTTTTATTATTAATATTATTTTTGTTTTCACCTTTTAATCTATTAAACTCTCAATGTATCTTCTTCTTCCTCTCTTACACCATTAAAACCCCCCAAAACCTTCAACTTCAAATCACCATAACTCCCTCCATACTACTCCAAATCACTTCAAATTTTAACACAACACTCCTCTCGCTACTCTAAACAATATCCTGGAGTTAAAATTTGGAAAAAATCACGAATTGCATAACGTAGGGTTCGAAAATTTGAGTTCAATTTGGGTTTGACTTGTGGGTTGCTTCTTCAAATTTCTTCAAGTTTCTTGCTGTATTATCATCTACTAAGGTAAAACTTCATTTTTATCCAATTTTTATGAAGTTTTCATGAATTTTCAATTTTTGGGTATTTTTATTACAAATTTAATTGATCACTCTAAACTTGATTGTTGTTGTTCATGAGTGTTTAATAGCTATTTTTATGCTTCATTATCATGTTTGGAGTTGTTAATTACAAGTAATTGGAAGTTTTTGTGCTTTATTGTTGAGTAAGATTTCCATGAAATTTTTGATGATTACTCATGAAGTTGTTGTTAATTAGGAGTGTTAACTAGTTAAATTCATGTTTAAAGTCTTTAGAATGCTTAAAATCATGCTTTGGATTATTTCATAAATTCTAGCTTACTTAGAAAAATAGCTTTGCTTATGAATTTTTACTAGCAACTTTCATATTGAACTTTATGCTTATAAAATGGTTAGTAGTTGCTACTTATCTTAACTAGTCATTCTTACTCGTTCTTAACGTCTCATTGAAGTTGTTTGGATGAATTTAAGGCATTAATTGTTCAATGGTTGAGTTCATATAATGGTGGAAGTTGGTTTTTGGTGTTGCACTTGATGCTCTTTTATGAATATGAGCTTGAACATGTTGGTCCTGGAGGCATAGTATGCAAGTAATGCTTAAGTTTGAATGTTTTTGGTTGCACTCTTGGCTTTAGTTGATTAGAACTTTGTACTTCTCATTGGTTTAGTTTCATTTGCAAACGGGTCATGCCGAAATTTCCGCAGAATCTTGTTTGTAACTTTGATTGTATGATGACTACAATGCCTTGATTGTTTTCTTTGATCATGCTTTCACATCTCATTATTCTTTATGCTTTCATGATTGACATGATTTAGGTTTCGAGACTTGCCTTAATGGAATGCTAATTTTTGTCTTTGCTGCATATGTTTTGTAGGATCATGAGGAAATCAATTGGCAAACTACTTGGCAGAGGCCCTAAGAAGTCTCAGAAAACCGGGGCATCCTCTTCAGCTTCCAAGGGAAAGCAGCCATCCTCCTCCAGAACACCACCTCAGAACCGTCAGGACGTGCAGAAACGTCTTGATAAGCTCTTCAAAAGAACAATCAGGTCCACACGGTTCTTCCACAAATAAACATGTGACAAGTTTGGTATCACCGATCAAGTGATGAGAATGGCTTACCGGATTGGATGGGGAAACTGGATCAACGCCACTACACCCGGTCCTGATGGAAAAACCCAGCAGGTCCCACACACATATCGGGAGCTCACCTTGGAGTTCCTATCCAGTTAGCACTTCCATATTTCCCAGGAGACCCTAGTGCTGAAAGAAAGACACACATCAGCTTCACCGTCTTCGGGCAGCACTATGAGATGGATGTTGATTAACTAAATGAGAGGTTTTTATGGAACCCCAAAAATGCAGTTTGGTCTACAGCTGAGCATGAGTGGGGACCGTATTTTGAGGGAGCATGGTGGGAGAGAATCACTGATGGCAGCTCCACCTTCACTTCTACCATCGCCAAAACATCGGAGGTATAGCATCCGGCCCTTCGGTATTTCCTGAGGTTCGAGGTTTATTGCTTATTTTCTAGAGGAGAATTAGGGCAAGCTTACCCTGATGAGATCCGACTACGATGGTTGATGATAGAGGGATATGTCAGATAACCTCTCCATTATAACTTCGGGTTCTTTCTAGCTCGCCGGTTTGCTGAAATTGCAGAGGGGATCACTAACACCGACACTATCTATATCGGTGGCATGATTACATGGTTGGCCCACACTCTAGGTCATACTGAGCAGATCCGCCAGCTAAACCCGATCGAGGAAAACCCCTACCTTGACACGATTGCCCTGAGAGCTGCTAACTTCCTCAGACATTATCAGAGAGGGCACAGAGAGAGGTTTGTTTGGTGTGTTCAGGAAATTTCATAGTGCTACCTGCCTAATGCCTATGTCAGCCTCACCTACCAGGAGCACCCAGACGGCCAGAACCCTTGGCGGATCCCACCTGACAACATCTCAGTACAGGAGAGGGCAGATTCAGAGAAGAGGATCGCATAGATGGTCAACCTAATGCAGCAAGTAGGCAGCCAGGCCCAGCGTCCACCAGCTCCACCACGACCTGAGCCACCACGACATAGCTATGCTGGTCACTCCTCCTCCACATTCGACATGACTCCCCTAATGAACCGATTTGATGATATGCATCTCTATAACCAGCAGCGGTTCGACATGATAGATCATTCACTTCGAGGACTCCGTTCTGATGTTGATTTGCTACAGAGAGTCTAGTGGAGGGAGCACACGAGCTATGTTGCAGCTGGGACCGTTCAAGGATTCCCGAACCATCCCAATTGGCCACCTACATACGATCCTTGCACTAAGCCCACCTCTTACCCCTATCAGCCGTTCTATGACCAGTACTATCCTAGGTACTGGGGACCCGGTCAGTAGAGCTCGGCTTCACCTCCTTCCTCTGCTTTGCATGGTTATTTGTCCCGAGACGGGACAAAATTTTTGTTTGGGGGGAGGATTTATGTATTTTTGTACTTTTTGCTTAGTTTTATTTTCTTTTTTTGCTTTGTTTTCTTTATTTATTTCCTTTTTCTTTTTCCTCTTCTTTTTTTTTTTTATCTTTTTCTTTGGAGATTGGTTTGTTTCTTTTCCTTTTCAGAATTTATTTCGAGTGGGATGTATTATTGATTCAGTACTTAGTTGGACTCCTGTTAGGAGTTGATACCGGCTTGGTTAGATCATTCCAACTTCTCTTTTGTTTTGTTTTGTGTGCTTAGTTAGTTTTAACTGCTTTCTTAGTTTAGTTTTATTGCTTTCTTAGGACTGTTGCATGGTTTGTACCATTCGTTAGGAATGAGAGTTTACATGTGACCAAAAAGATTGTACTGTTTTCGTAGGTTTAATTTTAGAGAGAATTGGCTTAATGGATTATTCGTGTCCCAGTTGAGTTTTATTGTTGGAATTGACTACTTCTGTACCCTTGTGCTTATTCTGAAAACTTTATGACTCTTGACTGCGGATAGATCCACATGTGTGATTTGTTGGCTATGACTTGAATTTGATTGCTTGATTTCCTTTTATTGTTCAACTCTTCTCAACCTTTCTTGGGTCTTAGACTTAAACTGTGTTAACGGGAGGATTTGAGCTACTTTTGCATATAATATTACTCTCATTTCTTCTTTTGAGCTTCAGAATTTCATTTCCCACATTTGTATTTTCCCTTGATCCCATGTTTTGAGCTTTTATCCCTTTTATTTATATTTTAGCCACATTACAAGCCTATTAGCCCTGTTACATAATGCAATATATGCCCAAACTTGGTTTGGGGGAGTTGAAGTAGTTGTGATGCTGTTAAAATAAAGTTTTGAAGGGTGTTATGGAGGATTGATGGTGAAATAGTTGGAAATGTTGTTGTTGAAAGTTAAATTATAAAGTTTCACATATAAGGCTCTGCATACCAATATCTAGGATGTTGTAGTCAATTAAAAAGTCATATTTTATTCATGGCCTAGTTATTTATGTGTGATGATTATGTCTATTGTTTATTGAATTTTAAGCAAAAACAAATCATTAAGAGTTGTGAAACTATGTTTTATTATGCATGAAAAAATAAAGTGAAGAAAAGTTTTTTTTATGAAAGCATAATAAATTAGTTGAAGAAAAAAAGGATGAAATAAAAAGAAAGAAGTTTAAAGTTTGTGAAATAGTGGTTGATGATTGAATTATGAGAAGTACGGTGTTGATGTGAAAAATGAAGAGAAGTTTGGTTAGATTTGCTTGAATTGGATGATGGAGAATGTTGATGATTTTCCGTGATTCTAAATGCGTATGCCCCGCATTCCACCACATTATCCCAAATTTTATCCTACCCATCACCCTAGCCACGTTACAAGCTTATGAAAGTCCTTTTTGATCTTCGTGCACGTGCTATGGTTATTATGAAGTGAATCCTTTGTCAAGGTCATAGAGTATTAAGTGCATTCCGAGTCGACATTTAGGATGAGTAGATACCCTTAAACACCTGCATGAGGTGTGAGATGTGGGTTTCGATTTCTTAAAATTGCAACTAAACACATTTTGCATTGCATTCCACATTTGGTTGGGAGGTGAGGGTTAGAGCTTCATTGTTATAAGCTCATCATTAATTGTGTGGAGTGACAACCCGTGAGCTACTCTAGTCATCGATTCATTAAACTTGCTTGGTTGGTTTTGTTTGACCCATATTTAGGAAGGACGGTAATTGGGTGCTTGATTGGCTGGCTTTCATCCACTTGCCTTCTGATGTTCTCTTGAGTTAAGATGCTTATATTGTTTTTATGGGGTGTAGTCAATTTCGTTGTGTTTTGCTCGGGGAATTTGATATACATGTTTTATGTTGAGTTTTTCCCTCATTTTCGGTTGATTGTTGTGGTAAAGAGTTAAGTTGTGGCTTTGTTTTGATGAAATATCGTATTTCAATGTTAAGTCATGTTTTGGAACGGTTTTAGCATTTTTAGTTGACTTTTAGAACCTTTTACGGTTATTTTTATACTTTTTTGGTTATTACGCGTGGTTTTCGGTTTTGTTTTATATGTTTCAGGAGCGTAATAGAGAGTTATGAAGTCATTGGAAGCTAAAATGAGTTAGAAAGTATTTGCCTCGGGATGCGTGTCAAGTCACGAAAAGTCACGAACGAGACTCGAAGAATTAAGCAAAGAAATAATGAAAATCTTCAAAATGTAGCCAAGCTTAAACCATGCGGGTGCATAGGCTAAGAGGGAATATTTTCTATGCGGGCACAACATAGATCAACAGCTCCACAGATTGCAAACCACGAAGGCTGCGGGCGCAGGTGGCCGTTTTCTTGGTCCGATGATCTTTTTTTTCCGTGCAGTATTGCTTCGTGGGTTTTAATTAATTAAAAACCCAAATCCTATATATACTCTATGTATAGGGGGCACAAACCTACCTAGTTTTTATCATACTTTTAGACCTAGGAATCCCAAATTGCTAATTCTCTCTAGAATTTTAGGATTAATTACTTTGTTCAACAATTCAAGCTTTCGATTATTGCAATTCAATCATTATTTTGGTAAAATCTTTCCTTACGCTTTTCAATTCCTTTAATTTCATGATTCTCCTTAGTTTCTTAATTTTTAGTTTAGATTAATTAATTTTGCTATTTTTGATTTTTTATTGAGTTTTGTTAGTAGTTAATTAAGTTTTAATTAATTCTTTGTTCATGATCATGTTGTTTGATTTTAATTTTGTTTTTGTTCCCTTAATTATGAGTGAGTAGTCATTTTCTCTAGGGTTAGGGGATCTATGATCATGGTTTGAATTTAATTTATGTTTTCTAATTAGTTCTTGGCTTCTAATTGATTTCCTATTATTGATTTCTAGTGATTGCAATTAAATTGTGGCCAGATTTAGTTGTAAGTTAGGTTATTGTTGAAATCGAGGCCGAGAGGTAAGATTACCACAATCAGACCACTGAATAATAGGCAACAACGAATTTATGCGAGCGAGAGCCGGTAAAGGAGTTTTGAGGGAGTCTAAGTTAAAGATAAATAGTGAGCCCTAGTTCAATGAATGCCAATGAATTGATTAGTGAGCGTTAATTGAGTTTGTTGATTGATCATAGTGAACCGATAGCCCTAGGTTCCCATTAATAGAGTTTAATCCATAATTTCCCGTCATTTCTCTAGTTTTATTCTTAGTCTTCTTAGTTTTAGAAATCATTTACTGAAATTTCCACCAAGGCCCCTTACACGCTTTAGGCTTTTTAGAACTAGTAGAATTTAATAGCTTCCCTGAAAATTCGATCCCTACTTCCCTAGCTATATTAGTTAGAGTTGTTCGGTTATTTTTGAGAGGTGTGCGATAGCCTGTTCATGTGATAAAGGAAGTTTCGTTTAATTAAAGGACACAAAAGATTATTTTTATAGTATCACTTTAAAACAAAGATAATCAATATGGTTTGATTGATAATATGCGTGTTTTTTTGTGTTGTTATGTGCGAGTCATAATATTGTTAAACCCATTAATCAAGTAATGGGAAAGAGGATTCGCACCAAAACTCTTGGAACGTATATACCTTGAGTATGAGCAATGGGAGAGTAGTACGGAACAGTGATCTATGACTTCTAACTAAGGTACAAGACGTTGTACTCTTTTATATTTTTAATGCGCTGGAATTCCGTCACTTTATGTGACATAGGGAATACCTTTTTGGAGTTGCTCCCAAGTTGGTGCCCAAAAGGGCGATTTTAAAGGAAAGAAAACCCGTTCGATGTGAAATCCAAAGCTTAAATATAGTAAATAATTTTATTTGAGTTGACTCTATGTATAGGTGAAGAGTTGTCAACGGTAAGAAGTATATATGTTATACTTTTATTTTATTTTGATATTAATCATGTTTTGCATAGTCCTTGGTATTTATGTATTTAACTTTGCTGATTGTGTATTTTGTGTGCATAGCTTTGTCTTTGACTTGGCCCTACGATGACCCACTTGAGGGCGAGTAATTGTCTAAAATAAGAGAAAGATACAAGTACAGGTGGGCATAAGTCAATCATTGTGGGTTGGAGTGTGAGCGCTTGCATCGTAGTTTGCGTAGTTAAGTGAACTTGATACTTATCCTTGCTATTGTTCGATGTTGACTTTTATTTCTGAAGTTTAAAGTTTATTTGGTTTTGAACGGCCATTATGATGGTTCCGAAGTGTAATAAAGATTCAAGTTGCTTTTCTTTTGGTTTTCACTTTGGGTTGTGATGTGAATACAAGGATGACATTCACATCCGAGTTATTGGTGGTTTTTGCCAATGGGTTTTTTCCCACTGTACTTGCTAGGGTTTTACTCATTTCAGGCATAGATGTCTTCATTTTTTGTTGAGTCTTGTTCATCATAATCATCCTAAAATCCATGGGGAATGGTTTCTTTATTAAAAGATTGAATCTTGAAGCATTTCATGAAGATTGGAAGAAGTTCTTGAAAATTGCACAAAATAAAGAAGCAATGTGGCGAGTTTTTGTGATGATTTTTGTGAGCTTAGGAAACTTGAAAATGGCGCGTATCTATGGATAGATTTGCTGATTATTTTTTTAATTAATTAATTAATTAATTAATTAGTGAAGTTGTTAGGATATAATCTACTTAGTTAGAATATGTTAGCAAGATAAGAACAAGTGGCATGATGATGTGGCAATCTTATCTTGAGTTTGTTGTGCAACTTGGACAAGTGGCCAAGTTGGGATGTTTTCCTGTGATTTTTCACGTGTGTTTTCTTGTTTTTAAGTCTTAGAAGGTTGTTAGGATTTAGTCCTTGATTATTCTATAAATAGCTTTAAGATATCTTTGTAACAACATTGATTGTTTGAGTAATAAAAAAAAATCAACTCGAGTGATGTGCGTTTATTCATATTGCTTTCATTCAAAAACAATATACCTTATTTTGTGAATTGGTGCTATTGCTTTAGATTCGCGTGAGAGCAAAAGAGAGTTTGAGAGTGCTTAAGCTTTAATCAAAGAATATTCTGTTCAAAATTTCCCTAGTTTAAACTATTGGTGGTTTCTTTATAGAGTGAAAACTAGACTACATTGTTGTGAGTGAAGATTTCAATCAATATCCACATCAGGTTGTTTAAAGTTTATTTTATGTTTTACTTTGGAGTTTTAATCTGATTTTGGTTTTAAAGACGTCCACTGCAGTACTTTGATAAAAGCCTTAGCTGTTATCACGGTGGTGGTAATACTTTGGTTTTTCGTAGTTAATTAGGAGCTTTAATAACTACAGTTATTCTTTATTTATATTATAATATTCCGGAAAGTCTAGAGAAAGAAGTTAGGAAATTCTAGGGTGTTACATGTGAGCTATAATCAATCATAAAATTATTCAAAAACTAGTTCAAAATTCTTGGTGATTTCTTTATAGAATTTGGGGCTACACTACCTTGATTGTGAGTGGCCATTTTTCTATCAATATTCACATCAACATTTTGTGCTTTCGTTGAGAGAACTATATTTCTCAAGTGTTCTAGATTCCATAAATCACTTTAAACATAGAACTATGGAGGGTGATGGTGAAGGAATTCCTACAAATTTCACAAAAGGACTTTATTGCAACAAGCTAAAGAATTACGAATGAAGAAAGAAATTGATGAACTTACGACACGTTTGGATGAGGTTTTAAAGGTTGTTGCATCAATAGGTAACACCCCAAACAAAAGCAAATCCAACAAACTAGAATGATCTGATTCTGAGGAGGAAAATTGGAATGTCAGGAGTGTCAAAAAACCAAGAATCACGTAAGATTATTCAAGCAGTGAGAGTGATGATGAACCTAAAAAAGAAACAAAAAAAGGCGAAGAATAAAGATGATGATCGAAGTCTTAAGCTAGAAATTCCTAAATTTGAAGATGGTATGGATCCAGATAAATTTCTAGATTTGATTCGAAGAGTGGAGAGGATTTTAATGTATAAGGAGTATGATGATCATAAATCATATAAAGTTGTTGAATTGAAACTCACCTCTTATGCAAGTTTATGGCTTGATGATCGCACACCTCTCAAAAATTATGTGCAGAAACAAGGCTCTTCTATTAAATTACCATCTTTGGGAGTAATAAAAGAAAGACTTAACAGGAGAAGAGGTCTTTAAAGCCTTATGTTTCTGCTCCTACATATAATATTATGTGCTATGGTGTTTTATTGTATTATAATATTAATATGCATTTTGTCATGTATTGAGCCTGTATTTTTCTCCTAAATTGCTAATCTTTTTATACAACTGAGATTATGACATGTGGGAAATTCTGAAAACTGTAAATTGTTTAGGTGCCGAGGATCACATATTGTCATATTGATGTTGGCACTTTGTGCTCTTCTGTGCAGGAGTCTCTCCGGGTGAAGGTACGGGCGCCACTATGTCGGATGACGAAGATGATCCTATAGACAGTGATAGTAATTTGTTTGATGGAGGTTTAGATGGTCCAGACACCATGGGTTGTGGACCTCTCATCCCAACAGAGAGTGAGAGGTCGCTGATGGAGCGTGTGAGACAAGAGCTAAAGCATGAACTAAAAGAGGTGAGCCTTGAATGTCATTGCGTATATTATTTTTTTAGGAGAAAGAGCTGAGTTTTGTTAAGTGCAAGTAACTGATGTCTTTGCTTCTCTTTCGAAAAAAGAGCTACAAGGACAAGATCGTTGACATATGGGAAGAAATCTTGCGCAAGAGAAGAGCAGGGAAACTCCCCGGTGACACCACCTCGGTCTTAAAGGCCTGGTGGCAATTACATTCAAAGTGGCCATATCCAACAGTAAGCTCTCGGACCCCATCTGTTTATATAAATATACAATCATACTCCAATTTGTGATGATCGAATAAGAGAAGGAAAATATGCACTTTTCTCCGTAACGATAGCAGTTATTAGGCTTTTCAATTTGAGTAAACTATGTTTGGCACTTAGTGATTGTTTGGATTCATATCTTTTGAAGTTGCTGCAAAACTGTTCCAATTGATGGTAACTGAAACAATTGACAAATATGCTTGCAAGTTGGTGTTCATTGAGCAACTTCATTTTATGTTTGCATGTCTATGTGAACTATTTATTTGTACATCATGGTTTTTATATGTTACCAAAGTATTTCTTCGACATCTACCTGTTCCATATTTTGCCATGAAGGCAAGAGGAACACTGATTTTCTTAAAAATTTGCAGGAGGAAGACAAAGCAAGACTAGTACAGGAGACAGGCCTTCAGCTAAAGCAGATCAACAATTGGTTCATCAACCAGAGAAAGAGGAACTGGCATAGCAACCCATCAAGTTCTAGTGCATTAAAGAGTAAACGTAAAAGGTACTTTGATTTTGTTTTTGATCTTTACTCTGTGTATAATCATTAAACAATTTATTAATGTG
Organism: Suaeda aralocaspica; assembly: GCA_016808085.1. Lineage (NCBI taxonomy): Eukaryota > Viridiplantae > Streptophyta > Magnoliopsida > Caryophyllales > Amaranthaceae > Suaeda > Suaeda aralocaspica. The sequence goes on along the minus strand of PYUH01000586.1, from coordinate 896,998 downwards.
TGCTTTTTCAATCTTCATTTGTCACCTGTGTTTAAACTTTAAAGAGCATTAGTGTAGTAAAAGGTACTTTGATTTGTTTTTGATCTGTACTCTGGAATAACCTAATGTTTTTGATCTGAAAACATTAATCTGCTTTTGTTTGTTGAATAACTTAGAAGTTTGAGAATGCATACTAGTGTAGTACAAACTTGCGATGCTTAAACAGCTAAGGCCTGAATTCAACTTCCTTTTGTTGGTCTGGGAACTCATGTTGCAGGGGAGGTAGTCCAGATTGGATCTGTTGTAGAGAAGTTTAAAGCTGGTGAAAAGGTTCTGGCCTTGTTTAGTTATTCTATAAGTTGTTCGCTACTCATTTCTAAATATTTTGTCGGAGATCAACTTGGGAAACTAGAAAGTAGAAACACATGGATTCCTCAACAATGCCATGTTTGTTAATCTGGAGCAAATGAAATGGAAAAGTAAAACTGAAGTATATGTGGTAACTTCTGAACAACGAATAAAAATGTGGAAAGCTAATCATGAAGACCAAAATGCTGCTGTAACTTGACATTCAATTCAATTGTCGCCCATATTTATTTTGTATATCTTGCAGGTGAGTGATGTCAGGCTAATCATGGACCGTAATTCAAGGCGCTCTAAAGGGGGTTGGGTATGTTCCTATCATTTATTAGTGATTTTAACTGCATGTATTGTTGATTGTTGGTTGATTAGTTTTGATTTCGAATTCAATTGCATTCAATTTATTTGTTTATCAAGTTAATTATTTTTCATTTTTGCCCCGACTAACGACTGTTATTGCATTTACACTGGGAAATACTTGTAGATGATGATCACTGATGATCCAGCATTAACAGCTTGCCATGTTGCTGGTCAAGTGCATACTATATCCAGACCGGCATTAATACTGTCTCCATCAAAGGGTAGCGACAAATATGACTGGGTTTCACCAGATGAAACTGAGACCATACCTTTCAAGTAATGCCCTATTCTTTCACCTCCTACATGAATCCTGTTTTGTGGTTAATGTCTTTCAAAGACTAGCATCATCACCATCCAAAGCTTTCTGCTTCCTTGCGCTTTTCATACATGCTTGAACTGTCCTTATATAGTGGTATCTTACCCTGCTTTGATAAACTGAAATTCTTTTGCAGTGCTAAAGAAGTGGAGGCCTTGTATGCTTTGTATATTGATATATGTATTTGGTTGGTGCTGCTATTAGTTTGATTTTCAGTTTATTTAATAGTATTGATGCAACTGTAATTGAGTTTGATGTTGCTGCTGGAATTGTAATTTAATTTGATGTTCTTCTGTTGTAATTATTTCGATTGAAATTACAACCTTTTATGTATTTGATGTTCTTCTGTTCTTCTTTGAAGTAATGAATCTTGTTTAAGTTAAATTTCAAATGTATTTTTGTGATAGAAGTGTATTTTTTTGTGATAGAAGTGTAATTATATTNATATTTTTTTGTGATACAAGTGTAATTATATTGAAAATAATTGATTCTATGTACGTATAACATTTCAGCTTCTAATTTTGCTTTAAAATGCAAAAAAAAAAAAAAAAAAAAAAAAAAAACAAAACAAAAAACTAATTTTTTGGATGCTTATTTGCTGCGGTTATTCACAAAACCGCAGCAAATAAGTGGTTTGTTTTGGTGGGAAACTGCACTATTTGTGAATAACCGCAGCAAATAATATGTTGGTTTATTGCTGCTACTCCAAGTGCTGCAGTTAAAAACCGCAGCAAAAGTGGATTTTTGTACTAGTGAGTCATTATTGAAATGGAGATGAATCAGATTTAAAAACTGAGGTGTGTTTTCAGAATGGGCTTGGTGATAGGGTGTGTCAATCTGTTGTGTATGAGTGGGTTGGGGGCACAGGGCTGATAAATGTACTTCAAAACAACAACAAAGACCTCAGCAGGTTAAGAAAGTTTGCAGGGAGAAGACTGTTGGTAACAAGGATGAGCACCAATCTGATAAAGTGACTACTAAGGAATGGGTGAAGCTAGTGGAGGATAATGTGGAAGTGGGGAAGGACCAGCACTGTGAGACTGATAAGGAGCAGGACATGCATGAAGTGACTATTACAAGGGAGGATTCTATGCCAATTTGTGGAGAAGCAAGTTGAAGTTGCTGTTCAACAAGTTCATTTTGGTCATGGTACTGTTACAGGTAAAACTTATGGAAGTGGGGATCCTGTGAGGATACCCAATGGATAATATAGGTTTTATGAATGTTAGGGGCGTAAATAGTTCACATAAGCAACATGATGTGAAATGGTTTTTAGATCATTATCACATTGAACTATTTCGGTTGCTAGAAACAAAGGTGAGACCTAGAAATTCTGGAAGGGTCTCAGCTAGTTTGGGTAGTGAATGGTGTTTTTGTACAAATTATAATTAGGATAAATCTGGTAGAATATGGGTAGTGTGGAGATGTAATGTTTTTGATGTTAATATTATTGTCACTGGGAGCAGTGGATTCATTTGGATGTAACTCATCTTGCTTCTAAGTTAAGGTTTCTTGTTACCTATGTTTATGGTTACAATGAGGCTAGTGCTAGAATGAATTTATGGCAGGCGATTGTCAGGCTTAGAACAGTAAGTGTGGCTTGGTTTGTGTGTGGTGATTTCAACAATGTGCTTAATTTAGATGATAGGAGAGGTACTCCTATTACTCTGGCTGAGACTGTTCACTTCAGGAGTTGTGTTATGGTAGCTGATTTGTCTAATCATGTGAGTACTGGTTGCTTTTATGCCTAGACTAATAAATAAGCTGCAGATTAGAGAGTTTGCTCTAAAATTGATAGAGTTCTATCAAATGATGCTTGCAAAGGTTTATTTCCTAATTCTGTCACTAATGTTGTACCTGAAGGTTACTTTGATCATTGTCCCCATGTTATTTCCATTTTTTGAGGTTGGAGGATGGGAGGAAACCCATTAAAATTTTTAATATGTGATCACTGGCTCGTTCTTTCTTAGATATAATTAATGAGGGTTCGAAAAGGAATGAGGTTGGTGTCCCTATGTTTTTTCTTGTTAAGAAGCTAAAACATTTGAAAAAAGATCTTAAATAGTTGAATGAGGAGTGTTTTGCTGATATTGAGAAGATTGATGATAATGCTCTTCTATATTTGAGGAAGTGTCAGATGCAGTTGGTTGATAGAGGGAATGATCCTATTATAGTGGAGGAAGAGAGGGTGGCTAGACATACTTATGTGATTACACATAAGGCTAGGATGAGTTTCATGAGGCAGAAGGAAAAAGTGAATTAGTTGAAGCATGGTGATGAGAATACTGCTGTATTTCATGCTGCTCTTAAGAAGAGAAGGGTTATGAATAGAGTGTTCTCTATTAATAATATGGAGGGTACTGTGGTAAGGAATCAGGAGGGTGTGATTGATGCCTTTCTTGATTTTTATAAGCAATTATTGGGAACTAAGGTTTCAAATAGGTGTGCTGTGAATGTGGGTGTTGTGCAGACTGGTTATATGTTGAATGACAGCCAAAAGAAGCAGATGTGTAGGCAGTTTATTGGTGAGGATGTGAAGACGGCTTTGTTCTCTGTTGAACATGATAAGGCTCCAGGGCCTGATGGTTTTACATGCAAGTTTTTCAAAGATTCATGGAGTATTGATGGTGAGGATGCTTGCAATACTGTATTGGATTTCTTTAAAACAGAGAAGTTACTAAAGCAAATTAATGCTACTGTGCTTACTCTCATTCCAAAAGCGGAGTGGCCTACTAGTGTTACCCATTTTCGTCCAATTGCTTGTGTTAATGTCTTGTATAAGCTTATTTCTAAGCTTATATGTAATAGGATTGCTAAAAGTCTTCCTCATATTATAAATGAGTCTCAGGCTGCTTTTGTTCCTGGAAGAACAATCTTACAGAATATATTAGTTTGTCAGGATATTGTGAGCCATTATGGGAATAATGGGAGACCTCCAAGATGTACAATTAAGATTGATTGGAGGAAAGCCTATGATTCAATATCATGGGAGTTTATAGACGAAATGATGATTGTTCTTAAATTTTCGGCTCAAATGATTGATTAGGTACTGAAGTGTGTTTCTTATCCTTCTTTTTCTATTTGTATCAATGGAGGGATTCATGGTTATTTCGAAGGAGCAAAAGGAATCAGGTAGGGTGATCCTATGTCTCCATTACTGTTTGTTATTGCTATGGAGTACCTCTCAAGGCAGTTGGGACAAGTGGGGAAGCAAGATCAATTTAAATTCCATTATAGATGTTCTGCATTGGAAGTTAATCATCTAATTTTTGCAGATGATCTTATGATCTTCTGTTCTTGTAATTTTGATTCTTTAAGGCTGATTCAAGAGGCTTTGGATAGGTTTTTTTGCAAGTTTTGGTTTAGTAGCTAATAATGACAAAACTGCTATCTATTTTGGAAATGTGTCACAGGAAGTTCAAGCACAAATATTGGACTTGACTGGTTATGTTGTTGGCACTTTTCCTTTTAGATATTTGGGGATTCCTTTGAATTGTAAGAGGATCTCAGTGTCAGATTGTGATAGAATGGTGGATAACATAATTCAAAAGATAAGAGTGTGGAGTAAAAGACACCTATCTTATGCTGCAAGAGCTACACTTGTAAATTCTATACTGTTGGGCATGTATGCATACTAGGCTCAGATTTTTGTGATCCCAAAGACAGTAATGGCTTAGGTTGTTAGTATTTGCAGGAACTTTCTTTGGGAGGGGAATTATATAAATACAAAGATGATCACAATACCTTGGAACAAAGTGTGCAAACCCAAGAGTTGTGGAGGGCTTGGCTTGAGAGACTATGTAAAATGGAACATTGCCGCTGTTGGTAAAGTGGTTTGGCAAATTGCATTGAAAGCTAACACCTTATGGGTTAAATGGGTCCATGTTGTGTAGATTAAGGTTGGAGACTGGTGGTGCTATAAACCACCTGTTGGGGTGTGTTGGGGTTGGATTAGGTTGTATTCTGTGAAGGAAGAAATGAAACAGGGTTTCATGGTGAATAACTGGCTGTTAGGAGGGCAAAAATACACAGTTATTAAAGGTTACAAGTGGCTGCAAGGTGATAATGTGAAGCTGGAATGGGGGAAGTGGGTATGGTGTAGATATAACATTCCAAAGCATGCTTTTATTACTTGGATGCTTATGGCTGATGGTTTAAAAACTTCTGATAGGTTACTTAGATGTAATATTGGGGTTACTGAATGTTGTGTTTTGTGCATTGCTGTTGTGGAGAGTGCTTTTCCCTTGTTCTTTGACTGCTGCTTTAGCAGGCAATGCTATCAGAATGTGTGCAGTTGGATGGGAATTAGGAGATTCATGTACCAGGATTGTGAGCAAATTTGGAGGGCATGGTTTGTGCAAGGTAAAAGTAAAGTGCATAGAGGTTTTTAATGTTGTGGACTGACTTGTTTAATCTATCACATTTGGAAAGCTAGGAATTTGTTCTGGAAAACATGGAGGAGGTTATCAGTTGAAGCTGTCTGTTAAACTGTGAAGAAAGAGGTGATGTGGAGACTGCAAGGTCTGCCAACTAGTAAATGGAAGCATGGAGATACTGCTGAGCTAAAGAGGTTGGAAAGGAGTGTCTCAGTATAGTGTCCTGCTTTTGATGGCTGCTCAGAGGTTGTTTTGTTTCTACAGTGTGTGGCTGAGTGTTGTATTTGGTTGTATGCTTCTGTTTTGGTTCCTGTATCCACATTGCTGATTTGCTCAGTGTGGGATGCATAGAATTCTGCAGTTGATTGAAAGGATCTGTAGTAGTGTAGTTTACTGCATTTCATTGTTGGAAGTAGTGTTCTGGTCCTTTTTAATGTTTGTTCAATTGTGTGGTTTGGTTGATATAGGTTATTTTCTTTTTTATTTTGTTTCCTGGTGATTAATAAAATTTTTACATTTGCAACCAAAAAAAAAATAAGGTGACAGTTAAGAACAAGTATCCATTACTGAGGATTGATGACTTGTTTGATCAACTGAAAGGAGCACTGTATTTTTAAAGATTGATTTAAGGTCTGGATACCATCGATTCAGAATTGTTAATGGGGACATAACAAAAATGGCTTTTCGTACGAGGTATGTGCATTATGAGTTCACTGTTATGGCTTTTGTGTTAACGAATGCGCCAGAAATTTTAATGGATTTAATGAATAGGATCTTTCAACGGTTCTTGGATAAGTTTGTGGTAGTGTTTATTGATGAAATTTTGGTGTACTCTAAGAGTAAAGAGGAGCATGTGGAACATTTGAGGATAATTTTGATGACACTAAGGGAGAATAAGTTGTATGCTAAGTTCTCGAAATACGAATTTTGGTTGGTGAAAGTTGCATTTTTGAGACATTTTGTGTCAAAAGAGGGAGTTGAAGTAGATGCAGCAAAGATGGAAGCAGCAAAAGAGTGGCCTACACCTAAGAATGTGACTGATGTACATAGTTTATTGGGTTTAGCAGGTTGTTATAGGAGGTTTGTGGAGGACTTTATGAGGGTCACCAAGGCGGACTGTTAGTTTTTTTGGAATGATAAGTGTCAGGAGGCATTTCAGACCTTAAAGGAGCGTCTGACTATGGCTCCGGTGCTGACTTTGCCAGATGGGAGTGGTTCTTATGATGTGTATAGTGATGCTTCTAAAAACGGTTTGGGATGTGTTTTAATGCAAAATAGAAAGGTGATTGCGTATGCTTCGAGACAGTTGAAGCCATAGAAAGTAAACTATCCCACTTACTATCTCGAGCTAGCAGCGATCGTGTTTGCTTTGAAGATATGTTGGCATTACTTGTATGGAGTAAAGTGTAGAATCTACACAAACCACAATAGCTTAAAGTATTTTTTCACTCAGAAGGATTTGAACATGAGACAAAGGAGATGACTTGAATTTATAAAGGATTATGATATAGATATCCAATAGCTAGAAGGGAAGTCAATTATGGTAGCAGATGCTCAAAGTCGTAAAACGAGACATGGAGTGAATCCTCTAGTGGTCACTAATGAGCTGTATAGAGACATGGAGAGAATGAATTTGGAGATAGTGAAAGAGGGAGAGTTTGACGGAGTACTTTGTAATCATAGTATCCAACCAATAGTATTTGAGGAGATCAGGGAGAACCAGGATGGAGATATGAGATTGAATAGAATAAAGGAGAAAGGCTATGGTCATCAGAATCCAAGAAGATGGAAGCTTAAGGTATAAAGGAAGATGGTGTGTACCATAGAAATGTAAAGATTTGAAATGGAAAATTATGGAAAAAGGTCATAATACACCGTATTCGGTTCATGTTGGAGGTGATAAACTATATAAGGATTTGAAAATGGTGTATTGGTGGCCTAGAATGAAAAGAGAAGTGGCAAAATTCATGTGTATTACTTGACAAAAGGTGAAATTTAAGCATAAAAGGCTACAAGGAAAAGTTCAAACACTTGAGATACCAAGATGGAAGTGGGATTGCATATCCATGGATTTTGTAACCTGCTTGCCAAAGTCGAGGAATCAAAAGGATAACATATGGGTTGTGGTGGATAGACTCACTAAATAAACGGTGTTTATACTGATGAAGGAGACTTGGAGGATGGAACAACTTGCAATGGCTTACACAAAGCATGTGTGGTAAAGGGAGCCTAGTTTAATTAAACGACACAAAAGATTATTTTTAGTATCACTTTAAATCAAAGATAATTAATATGGTTTGATTGATAATATGCGTGTTTTTATGTGTAGTTATGTGCGAGTCATAATATTGTTAAACCGGTTAATCACGTAAAGTGAAAGAGGATTCGCACCAAAACTCTTGGAAGGTATATACCTTGAGTATGAGCAATGGAGGAGTCGTATGGAACAGTGATCTATGACTTCTAACTAAGGTACAAGACGTTGTACTCTTTTGTATTTTTAATCCGCTCGAATTCCGTCACTTTATGTGACATAAGTAATACCTTTTTCGAGTTGCTCCCAAGTTGGTGCCCAAAAGGGCAATTTTAAAGGAAAGAAAACCCGTTCGATATGAATTCCATAGCTTAAATATAGTAAATAATTTTATTTGAGTTCACTCTATGTATAGGTGAAGAGTTGTCAACAGTAAGAAGTATATATGTTATACTTTTATTTTATTTTGATATTAATCATGTTTTGCATAGTCCTTGGTATTTATGTATTTAGCTTTGTTGATTATGTATTTTGTGTGCATAGCTTTGTCTTTGACTTGGCCCTACGATGACCCACTTGAGGGCGAGTAGTTGTCTAGAATAAGAGAAAGATACAGGTACAGGTGGGCATAAGTCAATCATGCTGGGTTGGAGTGTGAGCGCTTGCATTGTAGTTTGCATAGTTAAGTGAACATGATACTTATCCTTGCTATTGTTCGATGTTGACTTTTATTTCTTAAGTTTAAAGTTTATTTGGTTTTGAAGGGCCATTAAGATGGTTCCGAAGTGTAATAAAGATTTAAGTTGCTTTTCTTTTGGTTTTGACTTTGGGTTGTGATGTCAATACAAGGATGACATTCACATCCGAGTTATTGGTGGTTTTTGCCTATGGGTTTTTTCCCACTGTAGTTGCTAGGGTTTTTCTCATTTCAGGCATAGATGTCTTCATTTCTTGTTGAGTCTTGTTCATCATAATCATCCTAAAATCGATGGGGAATGGTTTCTGTATTAAAAGATTGAATCTTGAAACATTTCTTGAGGATTGGAAGAAGTTCTTGAAAATTGCACAAAATAAAGAAGCCATGTGGCGAGTTTTTGTGATGATTTTTTTAGCTTAGGAAACTTGAAAATGGCGCGTATCTATGGATAGATTTGCTGATTATTTTTTTAATTAATTAATTTATTAGTGAAGTTGTTAGGATATAATCTACTTAGTTAGAATATGTTAGCAAGATAAGAACAAGTGGCACGATGATGTGGTAATCTTATCTTGAGTTTGTTGTACAACTTGGACAATTGGCCAAGTTGGGATGTTTTCCTGTGATTTTTCACATGTGTTTTCTTGTTTTTATGTCTTAGAAGGTTGTTAGGATTTAGTCCTTGATTATTCTATAAATAGCTTTAAGATTTCTTTGTAACAACATTATATTGATTGTTTGAGTAATAAAAAAAATCAACTTGAGTGTTGTGCGTTTATTCATATTGCTTACATTCAAAAACAATATACATTATTTTGTGAATTGGTGCTATTGCTTTAGATTCGCGTGAGAGCAAAAGAGAGTTTGAGAGTGCTTAAGCTTTAATCAAATAATATTTTGTTCAAAATTTCCCTAGTGTAAACTATTGGTGGTTTCTTTATAGAGTGAAAACTAGACCACATTGCTGTGAGTGGAGATTTCAATCAGTATCTACATCAGGTTGTTTAAAGTTTATTTTATGTTTTACTTTGGAGTTTTAATCTGATTTTGGTTTTAAAGACGTCCACTGCAGTACTTTGATAAAAGCCTTAGCTGTTATCACGGTGGTGGTAATACTTTGGTTTTTCGTAGTTAATTAGGAGCTTTAATAAATACAATTATTCTTTATTTATATTATAATATTTCCGGAAAGTCTAGAGAAAGAAATTAGGAAATTCTAGGGTGTTACATGTGAGCTATAATCAATCATAAAATTATTCAAAAACTAGTTCAAAATTCTTGGTGATTTCTTTATAGAATTTGGGGCTACACTACCTTGATTGTGAGTGGTGATTTTTCTATCAATATTCACATCAACATTTTGTTCTTTCGTTGAGAGAACTATATTTCTCAAGTGTTCTAGATTCCATAAATCACTTTAAACATAAAACTATGGAGGGTGATGGTGAAGGAATTCCTACAAATTTCACAAAAGGACTTTATTGCAATAAGCTAAGGAATTACGAATGAAGAAAGAAATTGATGAACTTACGGCACGTTTGGATGAGGTTTTAAAGGTTGTTGCTTCAATAGGTAACACCCCAAACAAAAGCAAATCCAACAAACAAGAATGATCTGATTCTGAGGAGGAAAATTGGAATGTCAAGAGTGTCAAAAAACCAAGAATCACGTAAGATTATTCAAGCAGTGAGAGTGATGATGAACCTAAAAAAGAAACAAAAAAAAAGGCGAAGAATAAAGACGATGATCGAAGTCTTAAGCTAGAAATTCCTAAATTTGAAGATGGTATGGATCCAAATAATTTTCTAGATTTGATTCGAAGAGTGGAGAGGATTTTAAAGTATAAGGAGTATGATGATCATAAATCATATAAAGTTGTTGAATTGAAACTCACCTCTTATGCAAGTTTATGGATTAATGGACTACAAAAGAAGAGAAAGAAGGATGACAAGTCAGAGATAACCTCATGGACTAAACTTAAATGAGAGATGCGAACGCATTTTGTGCGTCAAGATTTCGAACGAGACAGTTTTATCAAGACGCATTCATTTATACAAAATCCAAAAAGTGTAGAGGAGTACATTATGGAGATCGAAAATCTTACTATGGTTTGTGACTCAGAGAATAAAGAGGATCACCAAGCGGCACGTTTTGTGGCTTGATTGGATGAAAATATTAGGGAGAAAGTGGAGTTACAACCCTATTGGATGTTTGAGGAAATATGTAAGGTGGCATCAAGGGTGGTGAGGCAAAACTCACGCGTAGCGCGACAATTTTGATAGCGCTTTAGGTGCAGCGTCCCAAATCCTCCTGCGCTACATAAAACTTCCATAATCAGCCCATTTGCGAAATTCTTTCCATTCTTTAATTATTTTGGGAGATTTTATTTCTTGAACTTCTTTCAAATTAACTTTTCAAATCATATTTGTTTAAGGAAAATGAGATATGCCCCCCTTCCCTGCTAACTAATTTTGGTGATTATTTTTTCGGGAGTAAGTCGGACTAATCCTCCAATACTTTACAAAAAATAAAATGAACTAATATATATGCCCCTTGTTTTCAAATATTAGCATAAAAAGCCCAAGGCTTAAATATATTTATAAATCCATGATTATAAAATATTAAGGCTAAAATGAGATAAATCAAACTGAAAATTAATTTTGAGTTAAACTACGAATACAATTGTCAACAAATTATTACATGCCACCGAAAGCTATTGTGGTGGCCCATAGTCAAAGAAATAATACATAGCACCAGTGCGAGGAGTATAAGAATCAGTAGAATGTCTTTGATCCTCCTGCTGCATTTAAGTGTTAGTCCTTGGTGGTTCATACGACGAATATCGCCCCGTCTCATAAGGAACTCTTTGATATGGCCCTTGGCCTCCACCATAATAATCCCATTCTTGAGCTTGGGACCATTCGCCACCTTGACCATGGTTATAATAGCCAGCTTAAGGATCATATCCTTGTCGCGGATTGACTTGTTGACTACTTCCTCCCTGGTCTCTATTAGGCTCCTCTTGAGCTCTATTGATTTTTCTACCCATTCTCACACTTTTAAAACCAACATTCTCTCATTCTCCTAAACCTACTTTCTCTCTCTTTTTTTCTTCTTTTCTCTTTACACTTAAAATTTTCTGTACGGGCCCCGGATTTTAGGGTCTCAAATTACCTTTCATAAACCGTCCATAGGTCGAGTTAGACCAAAAAATTTGGCTTAACGAAAGGTGAAATGGACTTTTTAGAAGTATTTTGCAACAAACAGGAGCGCAGGAATTTCAGTCGCGTTGGAAATGTAGTGTGACAAAGTTTGTTTCGTTGGTTGTGCAGCACTACAAAGTTTGTCACGCTGCAGGTGTAGCGCAGCAAACTTCGTGACGCTGCGACGTTAGCGTGACAAAGTCTGTCGCGCTACGCCATTTTAGTGTTTTTTTGTTTTTTTATTTATCTTTTTTCGAGTGAGATAATATCAACGAATATGGACGATGCTAGTAAGGAGTCGCCAATGAGTTTTAGGAATCAAACTCATAAACAGTGTATTTAGATTGATTAGGAATGGGACACGAATACGGGATGATAATCTAAATTGCACGAATAACCCTTTCGATCCCATGGGGATGACTCCAAGTTATGATCTTACGAACCAAAGGTTGGATTCGGGGGTGAAGGTACTAATATGGCGGAGTGCGTCATATTAGCCCGTAGGCAGCCATTACTAGTTTTCTCTCAATTATTCGCAAGTTATATAAAGAACCACAAAATAATAATTTACAACCTAACACAAAATTACTATTATTATGGTGAAATCATATAAAACTGATTAATTTAGTCAAATCGTCATTAAGATTAATTTGAGGTTCCTAGCATGATACAGCTTGTCCAAAGATTATCTTAGTTTAATGTGATAAATTAATTCAATTTAAGTCCTTTAACAAAAACATTGTGAAAAATTGAAATAAATATACGAATAAATAAATACAGCAATCAATACATAAAGTTTAATTTAAGACTTTCAGAAAACTTACACTTCTCGCTTCATTATTATTTCTTCGAGTATTAATTTGGACAAAGTTTCAAATTTAATTCGTAATAATATGAAATTAACCCACTTAATTAGAAATAAAATAAAAGAATAATTTGATGGAGAAAATTTTAAGTGTAAAGAGAAAAGGAGAAAAAAGAGAGAGAAAGTAGATTTAGGAGAATGAGAGAATGTCGGTTTTGGAAGTGTGAGAATGGGTAGAAAAATCAAGAGAGTCAAGAGGCCCATTCTAGAGGAGAAAAAAGGGTATTTATAAGAAAAATTTGTAGCGCGACAGGTTTTATCACGCTGGCCAGGCAGCGTTACAAGTTTAGTAACGCTGACCAGCCAGCGTGACACAAGCTGTCACGCTGCGCAGCTAGCGCTGGTTTGCTTGTCACGCTGCTGCGTTAGCGTGACTTGCTGAGTCGCGGTACGCTAAAACTCGTTTTCTTTTTTTTTTTTTAAATCAAATATTGGGCTTATATAAAAATCCAATAATATAAATGGGCTTTCTTAAAAATTATTTTGTAATTTATGAAAAATAGTAAAATTAAGTCCAATAACATCAATTGTCCAATAATCTAGAGAAGTAGGTTTTATTGTTCATCATGGAGTCTTACCACGGGACCGGGGACTAAATTAGATGTCTACAGTTAGCCCCCACTTTGATTGAGTCTGAGTAAGACGAAAATCAAAGTATGCTCGAATTGCATTTCGAGACTTCCATATTCGGAACCGAGGGCTCCTTATTAAACAATGGGTGTATCAAGATTTTAGAAAGCAATGGCTTCCAGAACTTAAAAAGCCTTTTTGTTTTAGAAAATTAGAATAGTTATTTTCTATTTAATCGACTTTCTTACCTTGAAATCGACATATAGAAAATGAGTTTTAATAAATTCGTTTATTTATTAAAACGTTTTAAATTCAATTTTAGAAGCAAAAGTAATATATTAGTCTATTTATTACTAATCTAGGAAATTCGGTTATTTACTAAAATCTCTGAACACAAAAAAGGGTAATAAATTCGCTTATTTATTACTATTTTAGTAAATTCGTTCATTTACTAAGAATATTTGAAGAAAAGATAATAAATTTGCTTATTTATTACTATTTTAGTAAATTCACTTATTTACCAAAGAAGTGTTTGAAAATAGGTAATAAATTCGCTTATTTATTGCTATTTTAGTAAATTATCTTATTTATTAAAGAAGTGTTTGAAGAAAAGATAATAAATTCACTTATTTATTACTATTTTAGTAAATTCGCTTATTTACTAAAAAAGTGTTTAAAGAAAATGTAATAAATTCGCTTATTATTACTATTTTTAGCAAATTCGCTTATTTACTAATAATATTTGAAGAAAAGGTAATAAATTCACTAATTTATTACTATTTTTAGTAAATACTATTATTTACTAAGAATATTTGAAGAAAAGGTAATAAATTCATTTATTTATTACGTTTTGAGTAAATTCGCTTATTTACCGAAATTATTGAAAAAAAATGTAATGCTCATTTATTTCTATTTTGAGTAAATTCGATTATTTACCAGAATTGTTGACAAAGTGTAATAAATTCGCTCATTTATTAGTTTTTTGAGTAAATTTGCTTATTTACCGAAATTATTTAAAAATGTAATAAATCCGCTCATTTATTACTATTTTGAGTAAATTCGCTTATTTACCGAAATTATTGAAAAAGTGTAATAAATTCGCTCATTATTACATTTTTGGAGTAAATTCGCTTATTTACTAGAATTGTTAACAAAAGCTAATGATGTTGTCTTAAAATCACAAACCTTAACTCAATGCATTTTTCCTTTTGAGTATTTTGGATAAAGGAGTGAGAAAAGAGATTAACATCAAAAACAAACTCAAAGCACTTGAAAATACAGCAAAGCACAGTCAAGAACGCTAGCCTTGTAGCGTCACAAAGCCAATCACGCTAATGCGTCAGCTTGACAGTAGAAAAGGCGCTAAGACCTTCAGCGTGGTTGCTGCTATCACGCTCCCAAGTGAGCGTTCTTCAATTGTTGTGTTTGAAATGTTGCTCAAACTATAAAAGTTGATGTTCAATTTATACATGGTAGTGTACGTTGTGTAGGGACATTGGCATGGTTTCATTGCTGGGCTTGAGTAATGGCGCTGCAGAATTAGTTGCGCTACATGTTGTAGCGTGGTAGAGTTAGTCGCGCTACTGAGGCAGAGTGTTTGGGTTTGTGACGCTAAGGTGTTAGCGTAGCACATTGTCTTGCGCTACACTACTCTTTCCTTTAAGTGCTTGTTCTTTTGTAATGCAAGTGCTTCTATCTCAAACATTCTTTAATTGAGTTAATTTTGAGAAATATGAGACGAATTTGTGCTTACATGTTGATTTAGAGAATTATTTGTTATAACTTATTCAAATGTAGTCATACAAATGTTCAAGCATATGAAATAAATTTGTTTTATAATGATTATTAAAGAATGCTCCAAGCATTGTAAGAGTAGTATGCTTTTATTTTACTAAACAAAAGTGCTTTGGCAAATGATTCTCTAAATGATGTTATAGAATGAAGTATAATGCTCCATGAACTATTGGGAAGTGCTCTTGATTAGTTTATTATAAGAGTAATGGGCTCTTAATTAATAATCAAAAAGTGAAAATGCTCTTGATTAATTTATTTTGATTATAAGAGTAATGAGCTCTTAATTTATAACAAAAATGAAAATGCTCTTAATATTTATGAAGCAATGTGCTCCAAGAATAAGAAATCAATTATCTTATTATTTAGCATGATAAAAGTAAAAATGCTCTTAACTTTACCTCAAATTGACATAGCGCAAGAAAATTAGTAGCGCGGCTGCTGTAGCGTAAATCTTTGTTGCGCTACGCTATGGAGCCCTGCATAATTTGTTGCGCTTGTTAAGTAGCGCTGAAAATGTTGTGGCGCTCCTCATTTAGCGCCACAAAGTTTGTGATGCTACACTTTTTAATTTTGTGGCTCTTTTTTTTATAAAAGCTTTTCAAAGCTAACTTCATTAATTGTTTGAGGAAAACAAATAAAAAAAAAATGCACAAATGAGCACAGAAGTGTCATATCATGAGTTAGCAAGGGATGGGGGTATCTCAACTTATCCTAAATTGATTTTTTTTTAAATGATTATTTTTTTGTATGAGGAGAATGAGGAAGAAAGAATAGTAGAAGTTAAGGATCAAAAATTAATTACGGTTGTTATATAATGTCCTTGACAACGCTTATGATTCAAAGGGGAGTGATTTTAGCTTACTCGTTTGATGTTAGATTATGAGCCATCATCTTATACTTTCGTGATTGTCTTGTTTGAGAAGTTTGTTTCAAATTCAACTATTGGCTATTAGAAATGTGAATCTATTTAGAGAAATAAGAGATCAATATTATAAATGCTTGCTCAAGTTTTGAAGTGTTGAAGATGATAATGCTTGAAGTGGACGTGTTGCAATGTTTATGAAGACCAAAACTAGAAGAGATAGGAAAGATTTTGATGATGAGAGGATGATATGGAGTCAAAGTGATGCTTCATGCTGCCATGGATAGGCATAAGATAGGAATGAAAATTCATTCTTTAAGAGGAAATGAAGAAGTTGGATGATTTTGCGGAATAAAAAGGAACGAGTAAAGGAAGTATGTGAGTGTTTGAGTTAAAAGATGATACTACAAGAGTTGGTGATGATGAGTATTGAAAAGGAAATAAGCTTGATGAAGAAGAGTATGTGTGAAAAAAAAAAGGAAAGAAGGATGATAAGTGTAGAAGAAAATGACTTGCTTTATGAGACATTAAGGTAATTTTCTCTTAAGGACGGTTGTGGGTTCTAAAGTAAAACAGTATCCAAGGCCTTAGGTGGGTCTTGTGTTCAAAGGACCTTTTTTATCATGGGCCCTTAAAATTTTACTCATTTTACATGTCCTTAAGATGTAGGACTATTAAGACCGCACCTTATGAAAGGTTGCATATGTATCCAATTCGAGTTGGAATCAGGTCTTACGTAGATCTTGCTTATGGGTTATTGATGTGTTAAAGGTAAAGACACAAGTTTTTTGCATTTTTGTTTCACCTCAAGGAGGTCTTTTTTAGGTTGTATCGTGGCTATGCTTAGGGTTTAAGAAAGAAATGTCAAAGAAGGCTCAAATACCCATAATTAACCCAAAGTAGGCTACAAACTTGTTCTTAGACTAGAGCAACTCTATTACTTACAACTTTACTTGCTGACAACTTTTCATGCATTTCCATTTGTTTGAATTAATAATCAGAGCTGCATTAACAATATATATTTAATTTATGGAGTTGCTTTTTAATTTATTTCCTCGTAGCATTCCCATCCCCGGGCTAAGTTTTATGTACGTTGAAAGAAACAAACTATGTGTTTAGGCACAAACGGGCTACCAAGAAAGTGGATCATAATGTAGGTTATTCAAAATAAGGGAGACATTTTTAGGGTTTCAAAGGTGCCTCTTATGTTGGTGTATTGTATCTTTAAATAAACACTAAGTGGACTTGGATTGAGCATATGGTTAATAAAGTAAAATTTGTTGACCAAAAGAGAATTTATTTAAACCACTTTGCTTTAATAACTTAATTAAGTAATTGATACATTTAATTTAAAGGATGTAAAATATAGAGTAAGTTGTTCAAGGTGTGGATGCATCAAATTTAGGATGCATTTGATATGAACAATGTAATCTATATTATGCCAATTATGCTTTAACTTGTTCTTCATTGCCATGTTGATTAACTCAACTTGATGAGTTCATTCACTTGTAATTGTTTAAGCAAGACATGTTGAGTTGAGAGAGAATGTACGATTTGTAGATGAAATGAAATTCATTTTATTGATAGTTTAGATTAGTACATAGATGATACTTGGCAGCATAAGTCTCAAACTCTACCGTAAAAGAAGAAGAAAAGAAAAGAGAGAAATTAAACTAGGGTAGTGAATGGAGTTGTAGGTTTGGTCCAAATCATGTTTCTTGTATGTATGCGTCTACATCATCTTAAATAATGTTCTTCGGATTTTCTTGAGCTTGCATTTGAAGAATTTTAAATAATAACCATAATTGATTGAAACTTCATTATATTTCAGTCCAAACTATAGACCTTGGATCTATTGATCAATGAATTCTAAGTCAAACATTTAGGAGTAGGTTGAACCATGGGCTCATAATTTTAACATTTTCAATGATGTGTTTGATGCAAAGGTGGGTTGGAGTGTTTAGAAAAAAGTAATAGCCATTATAGCACATATTATCACTTTCTAAAGCAAAAAAATTTTCTATTGTTTACATTAGGCATTTTTTCATCATTTTGTATGCCAGTAATATGTAGCAGTCCTTGCAATTTCATACTATAATGATTGCACTTACTAGAATGTGTCCATTTAGTTTGTGTAATAGATAAAATGTTGAAAAAAACCAGAGTGGATTTTTAATTGAACCATAATGGGCTGTAAAATAACTTTAAACCCTTTTAGTTGGGGTTAATTATGATTTAATCGTGTATAAGTAATTTCAAATAAATACTACATATTCATCAAAATTATTCAAATACATGACTTTTTAGCGAACAAAAGGTTCTAGCGCTAACTTTGTAGCATGACAAAACAAGGAGCGCTAGCAAGGTAGCGTTATTAAACTTGTGATGCTAACAGTGTAGCGCAATTAGAAGAGTTGCGCGGTTTGTGTAGCGTTGTAGAGTTAGTAACGCTGCAAGTTTCTATTGATTTTTGCTATGTTATCAATAAATTTGTATTTAATGGGTTTGGATTCATGTCCATGTTGCCCATATATACGTTATTTAGGCGTAAATGGGTCTATTATTAGACTGAACTTTTGAAAGACTGGTGACGATGTTATTTGTTTGTGAGTCATTGAAAACGTTGATCAAAATCATGCATTGTTAAGCAATTAGTAAACTTCAGATTATCATTATTGGATCGTTACAAAGAGATGATGACGGACGTCAAAAAAAGATAGAAGAAAATAGAAGAAAAAAAGAAACAAGACTCAACACTTAGAGTTATAACAATCGAGATTAATTGATTTGAAGCTCATAGGAAAACTAAAAGTTAATAAAATAAAAAAATATAAATATCATGATTAACCTTGAAGGATTTTTTTTTTTAATTTTTAATTTTAAGTGTTTGACTTTTTTGAAAATAATACAAGGGAAAGTGAGATAGTTCGATTTGTTTGAAATTTGGAATTAAACTAATAAAATTCTTAATGAAAGGAATTAATTAGTAAACTTCCAAAAGATTCGAATTATGTTAAAAATCTCAAAAAAGGTAAAGTATTTTTGAAATCATTAATATTATTTGAATTTTCTAATAAATGTTAAGTGTATAAGTTAGTTTCCATTTGATCAAAGATTCTATTAATCAAATCCTAAGAAGATCAAGGATTTGATTAATAATATCTTCTGCAATATTTTATTAACTAAATCAAATATTTTGGTGTATATAAAAAAACTTCCATTAAATCAAATGATATCAAAGAATATAATTGAAAATTATGGAAAATATTTTATGTAATCATTTTATTTAGATGGCAAATAAAATATTGTGATTGAAAAGATTTGAAAAATCTCAGAAAATCTAAATATGCACAAGATATAAAAAAGCAAAACAAGCAACTATACAAAACAAAAAGGATGCAATAATTACAAAATAATGTAGTGAAACTACGGTAAGTCATGTTCGGGCAAAAAGGTCTTACATTTAAGGAGTGTGCTCCAACACTTTGCGGTATAATAACCGTTAGATATGAAGTTTCTCCCATCTAAGTAACATGGGCGGCATAGAAATTGATGTAGTTGGGACAAGGTTCTATCTTGCTCGGTTTCTTAGAGACCATGGACCCCACCAAGTCAATAGTTCCTCCCCGAAATGAAAAAGTATCACGGTAATCCTAATGCATGTTTCAAACACATGGAGCCAGAGTGTATGTTACATGTATGCAATATGACTAAAAAAATGGAAATGTTCTAGATATAACAAGTGTATAATTTGAGAGAAAAATTTCAAGTCTCACCCTCTTTCAGTCCCCAGCAGAGTTGCCACTGTAGGAGCAACAAGAAAATGTCATAAGCTTAATGACATTTTGAATTAAGTGGCTTCATCACTAATTTTAAAAAGAATGTAGCCCCCATGGTGGATAAGGTGGTGTAAGCATGGAGATTTGTAGCAGCAAGAAAGGTCACAAATATGTATGCAAAGCTAGCTAGAAGAGTATGTACAAGCTAGTTATAATGTAAATGTGCTAAAATTAGCTACAAATAAGCACGAGGAAAACAATCAAAAATATGCACAAATGAGCATGGAGGTGCCATAGCATGAGTTAGTAGGAAGCCAGGGATAGGAGTATCTCAACTTTCCCAAAATTGATTATTTTTTTTTTTTGTACGAGGAGAATGAGGAAGAAAGAATAGTAGAAGTTAAGGATCCAAAATTGATTACGAATGTTGTATAATGTGCTAGACAACGCTTATGATTCAAAGGGGAGTGATTTTAGCTTGTTCATTTGATCTTAGATTATGAGCCATCACCTTATACTTTCGTGATTGTCTTGTTTGAGAAGTTTTTTTCAAATTAAACTATTGGCTACTTGTAATTGTAATCTCTTTAGAGAAATAAGAGATCAATATTGTAAATGCTTGATCAAGTTTTGAAGTGTAGTTGAAGATGATAATGCTCGAAGTAGACGAGTTGCCAAGCTTATGAAGACAAAAACTAGAAGAGATAGGAAAGATTTTGGTGGTGAGAGGTTGATATGGAGTCAAAGTGATGCCTCATGCTGCCATGGATATGTATAAGATAGCTATGAAAATTCATTGATTAAGAGAAAGTGAAGAAATTGGATGATTTTGCGGAATAAAAAGGAACGAGTAAAGGAAGTGTGTGAGTGTTTGAGTTAAAAGATGACACTACAAGAGTTGATGATGATGAGCATGAGAAAGGAAAGAAGCTTGATGAAGAAGAGTATGTGTGAAAAAAAAGGAAAGCAAGATGATATGTGTAGAAGAAAATAACTTGCTTTATGTGACATTAAGGCAATTTTCTTTTTAGGACGGTTGTGCGTAATAAATAAAACAGTATTCAAGACCTTTGGTGGGTCTTGTTTTCAAAGGGCATTTTTTTCATGGGACCTTAAAATTTTACTCATGTTACATGTCCTTAAGATGTAGGACTATTAATACCGCACCTGATGAAAGGTTGCATACGTATCCAATTCAAGTTAGAATCAGGTCTTACAAAGCTCTTGCTTTTGGGTTATTGATGTGTTGAAGGTAAAGACACAAGTTTTTTGCATTTTTGTTACACCTCAAGGAGGGCTTTTTCAGCTTTGTGTCTTGGCTAAGCTTAGGGCGTGAGAAAGAAATGGAAAAGAAGGCCAAAATACCCATAATTAACCCAAACTATCCTACAAACTTGTTCTTAGACTTGAGCAACTATATTACTTAAAACTTTACTTGTTGATAACTTTTCATGCATTTCCATTTGCTCGCTTGAATTGAAAATCAGAGCTACTTTAACATTATTTTCTTTATGGGTTGCATTATAATGTATGTCCTCGTAGCATCATCATCCCGAGGCTAAGTTTGTTGTTGGTTGAAAGAAACAAACTATGTGTTTAGGCACAAACGGGCTACCAAGAAAGTGGATCATAATGTAGGTTATTCAAGATAAGGGAGACATTTTTAGGGTTTCAAAGGTGCCTCTTATGTTGTTGTATTGCATCTTTAAATAAACACTAAGTGGACTTGGAGTGAGCCCCTCTTTTTCGAGACTTAAATTGAGCCTCAATTGAACTTTTAGGCTCGTGATGACTGGGCCTATGGCTTATAAAGCAATTTGTTGCCCAAAAGAAAATTTATTTGAACCACTTTGCTTTAATAACTTAATTAAGGAATTGACACATTTAATTTAATGGATGTAAAATATAGAGTAAGTTGTTCAAGGTTTGGATGTGCCAAATTGAAGATGCATTTGATATGAACAATGTAATCTATATTATGCCAATTATGCTTTAACTTGTTCTTCATTGCCATGTTGATTAACTCAACTTGATGAGTTCATTCACCTGTAATTGTTTAAGCAAGACATGTTGAGTTGAGAGAGAATGTACGATTTCAAGATGAAATGAAATTCATTTAATTGATAGTTTAGTTTAGTACATAGATGAGAGTTGGCAGCATAAGTCTCAAACTCTACCATAAAAGAAGATGAAAAGAAAAGGGAGAAATTAAACTAGGGTAGTGAATGGAGTTCTAGATTTGGCCCAAATCATGTTTCTTCTATGTATGCGTGTACATCATCTTGAATAATGTTCTTCGAATTTTCTTGAGCTTGCATTTGAAGAATTTTAAATAATAACCATAATTGATTGAAACTTCATTATATTTCAGTCCAAACTATAGACCTTGGGTCTATTGATCAATGAATTCTAAATCAAACATTTAGGAGTAGGTTGAACCATTGCCTCATAATTTTAACATTTAGAATGATGTGTTTGATGCAAAGGTGGGATGGAGTGTTTAGAAAAAGTAATATCCAATATAGCTCATATTATCACTTTCTAATGCAAACAAATTTTCTTTTGTTTACATTAGGCATTTTTTTATCATTTTGTATGCCGGTAACATGTAGCAGCCTTTGCAATTTCATACTATAATGATTGCACCTACAAGAATGTGTCCATTTAGTTTGTGTAATAGATAAAATGTTGAACAAAACCAGAGTATATTTTTTATTGAACCATAACGGGCTCTAAAATAACTTTAAACCCTTTCAGTTAGGGTTAATTATGATTCAATCGTGTACAAGTAATTTCAAATAAATACTACACATTCATCATAATTATTCAAATACATGACTTTTTAGTGAAAAAAAAGTTCTAGCTCTAACTTTGTAGCATGAAAAAACTAGGAGCACTTGCAAGATAACGTTATTAAACTTGTGACGCTAACAGTGTAGCGCAATTCGAAGAGTTGCGCTGTTTGTGTAGCGTTGTAGAGTTAGTTACGCTGCAAGTTTCAATTGAATTTTGCTATGTTATCATTAAATTTGTATTTAATGGGTTTGGATTCATGTCCATGTTGACCACATATACGTTATTTAGGCCTAAATGGGTCTATTATTAGACTGAACTTTTGAAAGACTGGTTATGATGTTATTTGTGTGTGAGTCATTAAAAACATTGACCAAAATCGTGCATTGTTAAGCAATTAGTAAACTTCAGATTAACATTATTGGATAGTTACAAAGAGATGATTACGGACGTCAAAAAAAGGTAGAAGAAAATAGAAGAAAAAAAAAAGGATCAACGCTTAGAGTTATAACAATCGAGATTAATTGATGGGAAGTTCATAGGAAAACTAAAAGTTAATAAAATAAAAAAAATATAAATATCATGATTAACCTTGATGGTTTTTTTTTTATTTTTGAATTCTAAGTGTTTGACTTTTTTTAAAATAATACAAGGGAAAGTGAGATAGTTAGATTTGTTTGAAATTTGGAATTAAACTAATAAAATTCTAAACGAAAGGAATTAATTAGTAAACTTCCAAAAGATTCGAATTATATTAAAAATCTCAAAAAAGGTAAAATATTTTTGAAACCGTTAATATTATTTCAATTTTCTAATAAATGTTAAGTGTATAAGTTACTTTCCATTTAATCAAAGATTCTATTAATCAAATCCTAATAAGATCAAGGATATGATTAATAATATCTTTTGCAATATTTTATTAACTAAATCAAATATATTGGTGTATATAAAAAATCTTCCAAGTAATCAAATAATGTCAAAGAATATAATTTAAAATTATGGAAAATATTTTATGTAATCATTTTATTTAGTTGGCAAATAAAATATTATGATTGGAAACATTTGAAAAATCTCGGAAAATCTAAATATGCACAAAATATGTAAAAGCAAAACAAGCAACTGTACAAAACAAAAAGGATGCAATAATTACAAAATAATGCAGTCAAACTACGGTCAGTCATGGTCGGTCAAAAAGGTCCTACATTTATGGAGTGTGCTCCAACACTTTGCGGTATTATAACCGTTAGATGTGAAGTTTCTCCCATCTAAGTACCATGGGCGGCTTAGAAATTGATGTAGTTGGGATAAGGTTCTATCTTGCTCGGTTGCTTAGAGATCATGGGCCCCACCAAGTCAATATTTCCTCCCCGAAATGAAAAAGTATCACGGTAATCCTAATGCATATTTCAAACACATGGAGGCCAAGTGTATGTTACATGTATGCAATATGACTAAAACAATGCAAATGTTCTAAATATAACAAGTGTATAATTTGAGAGAAAATTTTCAAGTCTCACCCTCTTTCAGTCCCCAGCAGAGTTGCCACTGTAGGGGGAACAAGGAAATGTCATAAGCATAATGAGATTTTGAATTAAATGGCATCATAACTAATTTTGAAAAGAATGTAGCCCCCAGGGTGGATAAGGTGGTGTAAGCATCGAGATTTGTAGCAACAAGAAAGGTCACAAACATGTATGCAAAGCTAGCTAGAAGAGTATGTGCAAGCTAGTTATAATGTAAGTATGCTCAAATTAGCTACAAATAAGCACGAGGAAAACAATCAAAAATATACACAAATGAGCATAGAGGTGCCATAGCATGAGTTAGTAGGAAGCAAGGGATGGGGGTATCTCAACTTCCCCAAAATTGATTTTTTTTTTTTTTTTGTACGAGGAGAATGAGGAAGAAAGAATAGTAGAAGTTAAGGATCCAAAATTTATTGCAGTTGTTGTATAATGTGCTAGACAACGCCTATGATTCAAAGGGGAGTGATTTTAGCTTGCTCATTTGATCTTAGATTATGAGCCATCACCTTATACTTTCGTGATTGTCTTGTTTGAGAAGTTTGTTTCAAATTAAACTATTAGCTACTAGTAATTGTAATCTCTTTAGAGAAATAAGAGATCAATATTATAAATGCTTGCTCAAGTTTTGAAATGTAGTTGAAGATGATAATGCTCGAAGTAAACGAGTTGCCACGCTTATGAAGACAAAAACTAGAAGAGATAGGAAAGATTTTGGTGATGAGAGGTTGATATGCAGTCAAAGTGATGCCTCATGCTGCCATGGATATGTATAAGATAGCTATGAAAATTTTTTGTTTAAGAGAAAGTGAAGAAGTTGGATGAGTTTGCAGAGTAAAAAGTAACGAGTAAAGGAAGTATGTGAGTGTTTGAGTGAAAAGATGACACTACAAGAGTTGATGATGATGAACGTGAGATAGGAAAGAAGCTTAATGAAGAAGAGTATGTGTGAAGAAAAGGAATGCAAGATGATATGTGTAGAAGAAAATAACTTGCTTTATGTGACATTAAGGCAATTATCTTTTAAGGACGGTTGTGCGTCCTAAAATAAAACAGTATCAAAGACCTTAGGTGGGTCTTGTTTTCAAAGGACCTTTTTTTCATGGGCCCTTAAAATTTAACTTATGTTACATGTCCTTAAGCTGAAGGACTATTAAGACCGCACCTTATGATAGGTTGCATACGTATCCAATTCGAGTTGGAATCAGGTCTTACGTAGCTCTTACTTATGGGTTATTGATGTGTTAAAGGTAAAGACACAAGTTTTTTGCATTTTTGTTACACCTTAAGGAGGGATTTTTTAGGTTTATATCTTGGCTAAGCTTAGGGTGTGAGAAAGAAATGGAAAAGAAGGCCCAAATACCCATAATTAACCCATACTATGCTACAAACTTGTTCTTAGACTTGAGCAACTCTATTGCTTAAAACTTTACTTGTTGATAACTTTTCATGCATTTCCATTTGCTTGAATTGAAAATAAGAGCTACTTTAACATTATTTGCTTTATGGAGTTGTATTATAAATTATGTCCTCGTAGCATCCCCATCCCGAGGCTAAGTTTGTTGTAGGTTGAAAGAAACAAGCTATGTGTTTAGCCACAAACGGGCTACCAAGAAAGTGAGTCATAATGTAGGTTATTCAAGATAAGGGAGACATTTTTAGGGTTTCAAAGGTGCCTCTTATGTTGATGTATTGCATCTTTAAATAAACATAAGTGGACTTGGAGTGAGCCCCCAATTTTAGAGACTTAAATTGAGCCTCAATTGAACTTTTAGGCTCGTGAGTTGTGATGACAGGGCCTATGGTTAATAAAGTAATTTGTTGCCCAAAACAGAATTTATTGAACCACTTTTCTTTAATAACTTAATTAAGGAATTGACACATATTTAATTTAAAGGATGTATAATATAGAGTAAGTTGTCCAAGGTTTGGATGCGCCAAAATGAGGATGCATTTGATATGAACAATGTAATCTATATTATGCCAATTATGCTTTAAATTGTTCTTCATTGCCATGTTGATTAACTCAACTTGATGAGTTCATTCACTTGTAATTGTTTAAGCAAGACATGTTGACTTTAGAGAGAAGGTACGATTTGAAGATGAAATGAAATTCATTTTATTGACAGTTTAGTTTAGTACATAGATGATACTTGGCAGCATAAATCTCAAACACAACCATAAAAGAAGAAGAAAAGAAAAAGAGAGAAATTAAACTAGGGTAGTGAATGGAGTTCTAGATTTGGTCAAAATCATGTTTCTTGTATGTATGCGTCTACATCATCTTGAATAATGTTCTTCGGATTTTCTTGAGCTTGCATTTGAAGAATTTTAAATAATAACCATAATTGATTGAAACTTCATTATATTTCAGTCTAAACTATAGACCTTGGGTCTATTGATCAATAGTTTCTAAATCAAACATTTAGGAGTAGGTTGAACCATGGGCTCATAATTTTAACATTTAGAATGATGTGTTTGATGCAAAGGTGGGATGGAGTATTTAGAAAAAAGTACACTAGTACAAAAATCCACTTTTGCTGCGGTTTTTAACCGCAGCACTTGGAGCAGCAGCAATAAACCAACATATTATTTGCTGTACTTGAACCCCAGCAAAGAAAAGACTTTTTGCTGCGGTTATTCACAAAACCGCAGCAAATAAGCACCCAAAAAAGTAAAAAAAAATTTCCGTTTTAAAGCAAAATTAGAAGCTGAAATGTTATACATATATAAGAATCAATTATTTTCAATATAATTACACTTCTATCACAAAAAAAAATACACTTCTATCACAAAAATACATTTGAAATTTAACTTATTATAAGCTTCCATGACACAGTCCTGACCTCAGCAATGGTTGATACAGTTGGTGAATGCAGTTTTCATCATATTCCACATGTTCAATCCATGTAACCTTACATTCAAATGTTAGCCCATATTCTCCAACCTTTAATCTTGTTTAAGCACAAAACTTGTTTTCAAAGCACTATATCAAATCTGATAATCTTCTCAACAAGGTTGAATTCTAATTCCAAACACTAGTCACTAATCAAAAAGTTCACTACAACTAAACGCTTTCATACGGAAACAGAAACTATACCATCAAATCGCTTGCTCCTACGCTTCTTATCTGACAACAGTTTCTGAGGGCGGACATGGCGGAAATCAAAGATACTAATCAGGCCCCACATACAACCTGACTAACCCTTCTGATATCTGGCGGCCCGAATTTTCGATTTCTTTGCCATAGTGAACAACTACTACCTTACCTCAGCCAGAACTTCCTGCTTATCCACATTAAAGAGCAAAATAATGAATCAATGTAGAAAATCTATCAGAAAACTTTGATGCAAATTTTTTGTGTGCCCACATTCAATGTATCACAAATCTACACCATAACTAATTTAGTGATTTATGAACCTTACACTATACCAACTGTATATATATGACAGAATGCATCAAAGAACATCTTCAGACTTCAGATAAATTACAATGATTCAATGAAAATCAAGAAACCGAGACGAAAAGCCGATTTCTTCTCACTTCACGTCATCTTACAATGTCAAGCAATTAAAAATCTCTAAAAAGCCAAACATCAAAGCATCAATCATAGAGATATATAACTAGTTCACCATAAATTTAACTTGCAGCAAACAAAATTAATGATTTTTTAACAGCGAAGTATAACACTATAACAGAAAACAGTATGATTAATCACACTCAATTCATTACCCCAGAAACTATTTTCTTCAATGTAACTATATGAAGTTAAACAACAGTAAAAAAACAATCAAAAAAATTAAGATTTACCTCTTAAAACTAAGAATCCGGCAGGCAGTATACATAAAGATGTCATAGTAATGTGGGTCTGAATACATACAAACTATCTTGCACACTACGTGACATATTTTATGCATTTTAAAAACCATATATCTTTTGCTTCTTGATACTGCTGAAGGCTGAAGATTGATCTATGGTGGGAGTTGAGGGTTTTGATGATGATAACCCAAGGGAGTCCTCCCGTGTTAATGAGGACATCAGAAGTTGAGCTGAAAGGAGCAGAGAGAAAATGAAAAAAAGAGTCCGCGGATGTGTTTTTGATAATAGCATACCCCCTAAAGAGTTGCCTACAATTCCTGCAACTGCTATTGCCATAAATGCATAAGATTGCAGTCCAATAATTTCGTGTTTTTGGCCATATTCCGCAATAAGAGCATCTTGTGCAACCTCTGTGATAGCTGCCCCAAAATTAGTGACAAGAACGCATGCCATAAGAGTAGGAAGAGCTTCACCCACAAATGGAACTAAAGACAAGGGTCCCCATGACATAATCTGCAAAAGAACTGAACAATATGATTTTATTTTAGCATCAGTACTTTTGCTTAGCCACAATAAAGTGGAAAAAATAAGAGAAAAGTAAAGGAACAAAAAAAAGGGAGGATCATATGACTGAAAAATACAACAATATAGTCACTAACAAAGTTGAATATAGGATTCACTCCCGTAAATGGTCAAACTAAGCCTTATGGCCTTAGTATATTCTACAGTCCTACTCATCTCAAGCTTTCCATTTCAAAACCTCTAAAATTTAACACAGTGCATATCTTCCATGAACATAGATGGCGACTACCTCTAAGAAATGTCGTTTTTTCAAAAGACAACTTCACCAGTGTTTTAATACGCTAGGCGCATCATTCATGAAGAATTGCATTGAACTATATCATGACAACAACATTATAACTATTTTTTTCAATGCTTCTGTTATAAGGTGTGCCGATATCAATGCTTCTGTGAAATTAATTTGCTGTTAATAATTCGTGAAGGTTACAAAAAAAAATAGAAAATATAAACCCACAAGAATTGTGTTTACCTATATTATGTACTTGATAGTAACTATAGGATACCAAATCTCATTGTAGTAAGTAAACTATAGCATAAAAATTTGATTCAAAATATTCTATAAATTCAAAATCCACCTGAAAAATATTATATAAATTCAAAAATTGATAAAAAAAAAACAACCAAATAAATTAAAATCCACCTGAAAAACCAAAAAAGCCAAACAACAACAACAATGGTTGAAGTGAACAACAATTCATTCAGTCAGTCACCTGCAAAATCGAAAACAAAAAATTAAAATAAATTCAAAACGAAAAAATAGCAACAACAAAAAAGATAAAATCAAAACTAACCACCTGAAATCGCCTCCAAAAATCGCCTCTAAAAGCCACCAAAACTCGCGAAATTCGAACACAAAATAAAACTTGAAAATGAAAAATAAGACCGAAAAAGGAGAAAAAATTGAAATTGAAGGGGGAGATGATATTTAGGTATGAGATGATAGACGAATAAGACTCAAGGATATAGACGAAATTCAAGCAAATTCAAACCTAAAAACTGACAAATGAGCTTCAATAGACAGAAATTAAACCTCTAGTTTTTGATTCGAAGACTCACGGATGATGAATCCGCCATTGGAGGTAAAAACGAAGGTGAAGGAGAAGAAGATGATGACGCCGGAAACGAAGCAGATGAAAATGCATCGCCGTCGCCGGAAACCTAATGAAGAAAATTTGATTGAAGAAACCTAATTAAACTACAATGATTGAAGAAAATTCGATTTTGATGAAGAATAATGTTTTGACTAATTTTGGTGAGAGGCAGCCGAAAACGATTGAGGTGAGGGTTAGGGTTTAAACATCAGAGAAGATAGAAAAGAGAGATAGGGTTAGGATTAGGAGGAAGAAAAGAATAAAGGTTTTTAGAAATTTTTTTTTTGTTTGCTTTTATACCCCTCCTTTTGGGCTGGGGTTGGGGCGGAGTCTTTGTTTTGTGTTGAATTATTTGCTGCGGTTATAACCGCAGCAAATAACAAAAAAACCGCAGCAAATACTTTAACCGCAGCAAATAATTTTGTGTTGAAATCATCAACAAGTATTTGCTGCGGTTCTTTAAACATCCCAAAGAACCGCAACAAATGTGGCGCAGCAAAATCCTTTTTTTCTACTAGTGGTAGTAGCCAATATAGCACATATTATTACTTTCTAAAGCAAACAAATTTTCTTTTGCTTACATTAGGCATTTTTTCTTCATTTTGTATAGCAACCCTTGAAATTTCATATTATAATGATTGCACTTAAAAGAATGTGTCCATTTAATATGTGTTAATAGATAAAATGTTGAAAAAAACCAAAAAGGGTTTTTTATTGAACCATCACGGACTCTAAAATAACATAAAACAAAACAATAATTACAAGCAACTATAAAAAAGCTAAAAAAGCAACTATACAAAACAAAAAGGAAGCAATAATTACAAAATATTGCAGTCAAACTACGGTCAGTCATGGTCGGTCAAAAAGGTCCTACATCTAAGGAGTGTTCTCTGACACTTTGTGGTCTAATAACCGTTAGATATGAAGTTTCTCCCATCTAAGTACCATGGGCGGCTTAGAAATTGATGTAGTTGGGATAAGGTTCTATCTTGCTCGGTTGCTTAGAGACCATGGGCCCCACCAAGTGAATAGTTCCTCCTCGAAATGTTAAAGTATCACGGTAATCCTAATGCATGTTTCAAACACATGGAGGCTATCAAAAATAGATCTGAGAAGTGGCTATCATCAAATGAGAATTCGAGAAGGGGATGAATGGAAGACTGCTTTTAAGACTAAACAAGGTCTTTATGAGTGGTTGGTGATGCCTTTCAGTCTATGCAATGCACCAAGTTCGTTTATGACATTGATGAATGAGGTATTAAGACCGTTTCTGAACAAATTCATTGTTGTCTATCTAGATGATATTCTTGTTTACAGCAAAGACATTCATGAACATCTAAACCATCTAAGGCAACTTTTTGAAAAGTTACGTGAGAAAAAACTTTATGGAAAACTCAAAAAGTGTGACTTCTTGCAGGAAAATATTGTTTTCCTAGGGTACATTGTAATTGGCGCAGGTATTATGGTAGATCCATCTAAAGTTGAAGCTTTTAAAACTTGGAAGATACCTACCAATGTTCATGAAGTCAGGAGTTTTCATGGTCTAGCATCATTCTACAGGAGATTCATTCAAAATTTCTCTACTATCATGGCTCCAATTACTGAATTGATGAAAAAGGGAGAATTCAAATGGAACCAACGAGCACAGGAAGCCTTCAATGAGGTGAAAGAGAGACTTTTCAAAGCACCAATTCTGGTGTTGCCTAATTTTGATAAACTGTTTGAGGTTGAATGTGAAGCAAGTGGTATAGGCATTGGGGCAGTACTAATTCAGGAAAGGAAGCCTGTTTCATACTTTAGTGAGAAGCTGAGTGGCGCCAAACTGAATTACTCTAACTATGATCGTGAATTTTATGCCATTTTTCGAGCACTTGATCATTGGTCTCATTATTTGCGCCCAAAGCCATTTATTTTGCATTCAGATCATGAAGCTTTAAAGTACATCAATGGCCAATAGAAGCTCAATCACAGACATGCAAAGTGGGTGGAATTTCTCCAATCTTTCACTTTTTCAACCAAGTACAAAGAAGGCAAGATAATGTGGTACCTGATGCATTGTAAAGGAGAGCATATTTACTTGCTATGGTTGACACTAGAGTTTTAGGATTTGAACAATTAAAAGAATTATATGCAAGTGATTTAGATTTTGCTACGGAATTTCAACATCCCTCCAGAAACTACACAATTCAGGATGGTTTCTTATTCAGGAACAACAAACTGTGCATCCCCAAGAGTGGAGTTCGTGAATTACTGATACGGGAGGCTCATAGTGGCGCACTTGCTGGACATTTTGGGATTCACAAGACTTATGATATGGTGAGTGAATATTTTTATTGACCTAAAATGTTGAGTGATATTCAATCGGCGGTTTCCAGGTGTGCTACATGTCAAAGGGCAAAATCAACTTTTGTCAAAGGGCTCTACACTCCATTACCAGTTCCTGATACACCCTGGGATAATGTCAATATGGATTTTATTATTGGTCTACCTAGGACACAGAGGGGACGTGATTCTATAATGGTAGTGGTTGACAGATTCTCAAAGATGGCGCATTTTGTGGCCATGAATAAAACTGACGATGCCCAACATGTTGCTGATCTATACTTTAAAGAGATTGTGAAGCTGCATGGATTCCCAAAAGTATTGTAAGTGACAGGGATTCGAAATTTTTTAGTCACTTTTGGAAAAGTTTGTGGAAGATGGTTTGTACCAATATGCCTTTTAGTACTTCTCATCACCCCCAAACAGATAGGCAGACCGAAGTTACAAACAGAACATTGGGCAGCTTATTACGTGGGCTTGTGAGTAAGACACAAAAGGATTGGGATGTGCGCCTATGTCATGCTGAATTTGCTTAAAACAGGGTTGTTTCATCCACCACAAGACATTCCCCAATTGAAATTGTGTATGGGATTAATCCATATATGCCCATTGATCTGATTCCTTTGGCTAGAGATGAGATACATGTAGATGCGCAAAAGAGGGTGGAAATCTTCAATAAAACGTGTGAAGCAGTTAAGAAGAAGATTTCTTAGATGAATGAAATCTACAGGAGGCGGTCCGATAAGAAAAGAACTCAGCATGTTTTCAAACCTGGTGATTTGGTATGGATACATCTCAGAAAGGAACGTTTTCCCCATAAAAGGAAGAATAAATTGATGCCTAGAGCTGATGGTCCTTTTGAGGTGATTGAAGCATATGGAGAGAATGCCTATAAGATTGATTTTCGTGATGAGTATGGTAATGTGAGTGCTACTTTCAACGTTGGGGATCTCTCACCATACTATGATGGTGTGATTTGAGGGCAAATTCTTTTCAACCAGGGGAGAATGATGTGAATTTAGGTCCTAGTGAAATATCCTATAATACACCTATAGTGGATGAACCAATCAACCTATTAATAAATCCTATTGGGTTTGATAAGGGTAAATTATAGGTTTGGGTGACAATGGTAAACAATGTGGTAAGCACTGACAATGGTGATGGTGATGGCTTCCTAGCCAACAATATGGATATTGATCACTAATACTTTGTCACTGGTGGAGTGAGCCATTAGTTAAGTTAAGTGATAATAACTATAACTAGTGAAATCACAGGATGGAAACACATGGTAGTTACAGGGAACAAGTTTGTTTGGTCCATGAGTTTTTCCCATTTCACTTGATAGGGTTTTCTCATTTTGGACATTATTATTATTAGTTCTTGAAGAGTCTTGATCATCATAAATATGCTAAAATACATGAAGAATGGTTTCTTTAAGATTTCTTGATTAAAAAATTGAATCTTGAAGCATTTCTTGAAGTTCTTGAAGAATCTTGGAAGTTGGAATGGACGATTCTTTATGGCGAGAATTTGCGTGATTTTTGACAATCTTGGGCACCAAGATATTCTCGTGATTTTTAGGATAATTTCTGATGATTATCTTGTTTATTAATTATTTAGTCAAGTTGTTAGGATAATTTCTTGATTAGTTAGTTAGTTAGAGTTTGTTAGGAAAGATAAGATCAAAGTGCAAGTTGCATGATGACGTGGCAATCTTATCTTTAGTTTATTGAGCAAGTTGCACAAGTAGGATTTATTTCCCTAGTTTGTGCGTGTTTCCTTTGTAGATTTTAGTTAGGATTTTGTTGTTGATTATACCTATAAATAATCTCAACAATAGGATGTAATTAATTAAGTTTTTCTCATTGAAAAAAAAAAGTTCACTTCGCTGAATTTCACGGAAATTTGCGCAAGTGTGTTTGTTCGAATTTTCTTCATAAATTTGTGAGTCAGGAGTGATTAACAAATTTATATCCTAGTTAATTAATTACAGGAGTGTATTAATTAATTAGCATTCAATTAAATTAATCTAGGAGTGGAGAGTTTAATTGATAAAAAAACGTGAATTTGAGGTTGTATTTGCGAATACTACTAAAAATCCACATCAGTTTACAATTCCAGCACTGCAGCTTCAGTGTCGCTTGGTTGAACACGCTACCTGTGCAGCGCAGCTACACTAAAATCGCTACGCCCCTAGCGCTAGTAAACCAATCTCGCTATGTGCACAACATATTTTGAATAACAACACTTACAAATCAAGCAACATCCACAGCACAGCAAATGGTAACACGTTGACCTAGTAGCGTGACTGAAGAAGACACGTTGACGGGATGAGCGTCCTTGGTCTTGGTGCGCTACTTCCTCAGCGCGACAGAAGCAAGGACGCTGCGAAGCTAGCGTGCCTTGTTGTGTTTTGCTTCAGATTTGATTTTGATAATGATCCCTTTTATCATGTTTTATTCCAAATGTTCCAAAAGTGGATTACTTTAGGATAAGGTTTGTTATCTAATGACAACCTTGTAAACTTTTGTCAATATTTTTGGTAAATAAGCAAATTTACCCAGAATAGTAATAAATAAACGAATTTATTACAGTTTTGCAATAATTTTAGTAAATAAGCGAATTTACTCAAAATAATAATAAATAAGCGAATTTATTATATTTTTTCAATAATTTCAGTAAATAAGCTAATTTACTCAAAATCGTAATAAATTAGCGAATTTATGAAATTTTTTCAATAATTTCAGTAAATAAGAGAATTTACTAAAAACAGCAATAAATAAACGAATTAATTACAATTTTTTTCAATAATTTCAGTAAATAAGTGAATTTACTCGAAATAATGATAAATAAGTGAATTTATTACATTTTTTTCAATAATTTTTGTAAATAAGTGAATTTACTCAAAATAGTGATAAATAAGAGAATTTATTACTCTCTCTATTCCCTATTATTCATGTCATTCACTATTCACCCTCTCATTTTGGTATATGATATAATAATAGTGGTGGGGTCAAATTGGGATAAAAATTGATGAAAGAGAAACAACTTGCAACTAATAGTGGGTGATGTTGGGTCCATCTTAATAAAAAAAAATATTATAAACCTAATAAAGTTGTTTGGTAAAGAAAAATATGGAACATCCCAAAAGCATATGTAAAGAAAAATAGGGAACAGAGGGAGTATAAATAAACGAATTTACTCAAAATACTAATAAATAAGCGAATTTATTACATTTTTTCAATAATTTTAGTAAATAAGCGAATTTACTGAAAATAGTAATAAATAAGCGAATTTATTACATTTTTTTCAATAATTTCAGTATATTAGCGAATTTACTCCAAATTATGATAAATAAGCAAATTTATTACATTTTTTTCAATAATTTAAGTAAATAAGCTGATTTACCCAAAATAGTGATAAATAAGCGAATTTATTACTTTTTTGTTAAATAATTTCAGTAAATAAGCAAATTTACTCAAAAAAAAGTGAAAAATAAGCGAATTTAATACTTTTTCTTACAATAATTTCTGTAAATAAGCGAATTTACTTGAAATAATGATAAGTAAGCGAATGGTCGCTTTGGTATCAATCCTGAAAGCACTCAGACTGTCATCGGCGATGAAAACCTTTTTAAGAAAATGCTGAAAGGCAGCAAAGTCGACATCTTCGTGATTCTAGGTAAGTTTTCGCCCCGTCGCCTATACTAGGCTTGGTCCCCGATACTGAGCTTTCTCTACGGTATAAGCTGCTCGATATCCTATACGACGCTTTAGCACATTATGTCGTATTGGAGGTGCCAGATAGAGGGTTCTTTCTAGGCTTGACCATTGTTTTCAATGATTTGAGTAAATAAGTGAATTTACTCAAAATAGTGATAAATAAGTGAATCTATTACATTTTTTTCAATAATTTCAGTAAATAAGCGAATTTACTCAGAATAGTGATAAATAAGTGAATTTATTACATTTTTTTTATTAATTTCAGTAAATAAGCTAATTTACTCAAAATAGTGATAAATAAGTGAATTTATTACATTTTTTTTTCAATAATTTCAGTAAATAAGCGAATTTACTCAAAATAGGGATAAATAAGTTAATTTATTACTTTTTTTCAATAATTTCAGTATATAAGCGAATTTACTCAAAATAGTGATAAATAAGTGAATTTATTATTATTTTTTTTAATAATTTCAATAAATAAGCGAATTTACTCAAACTAGTGACAAATAAGCAAATTTATTACATTTTTTCTATAATTTTGATAGAAAAGCAAATTCAGTCAAAATAATAATGAATAAGCGAATTTATCACATTTTTTAAGTGAGTTTACTCGAAGTAGTAATAAATAAGCGAATTTATTACCTTTTTTTCTAAAAATTCCAGTAAAAAGCAAATTTACCTGCTAAATAAGAGAATTTATCAAAATCTATTTTTATAAAGGAAATTCGATTTCAGTTTCGAGAACCATTGCTTTATAAAATTTGATACACACACTAGTTAATGAGGAGCTCATGGCTCTTGATATGAAAGTCTCGGAAAACGATTCGAGCATACTTTGATTGTCGTCTTACTCAGACTCAATCACAGTGGGGGCTAACTGTAGACACCTAATTTAGTCTCCCTGTCCCGCAGCAGGGATATGTGATGATTAAAAAAAACTAATTTCTTTTGAAGATTGGATAATCGAGTATACTTGGGCATAAAAATATAAATTTCGGATATTATAAAAGACTCATTCTTATTTAACAGACCTTTTTCAATTATCCCAACGCCTTTTTTGTTATTTTAAATAAATAAATAAAATAAAATGATAATAATAATAATAATAATAATAATAATATTAATAATAATTATTATTATTATTATTATTATTATAATAAATAAATAAATAAATAAATAAATAATAAAAAAATCAAAAAATCAAAATAAAAAAACTTTCAAAAACGCGGTGCAGTTAATTTAGTCATGCTGACAGCTCAGCTTAACTAAGTTAACAGCGCTACCCTAGCAGCGTTTTAGGGTTTATCGCGCTACTCGGCCAGCGCTATTCGGCGTACCACGCTAGCAGGCCAGCGCTATTAGGGTTCCCACGCTGCTATAAAAACCTTCATTTTCTTCATTTCTCAACAACTGTTTTTACTCACTTTCTCCTTGACACTTAAATAATCTGAAATATTGCTTTTCTATCATCTTCATTTTTATAAATAGTTACTTATTATTATTTTACTATTTATTTTATTTGAAAAGTGGCTACATACTTTGATAATATTGAAACAATAATTCGACTCTGCACAAATTAACACTTAACGACTCCAATCTTCATACGAGAAGCGGTACGTTTCCTGAGAGCCCTAAAAATCAAACTTGTGGATTTGTTGTTGTTGGTTTTCCGAATCATTTACCGCTTTTATCATTTTATTTTTGTTAAAGGACTTATTTGAATTAATGTATCACATTGAATCAAGATAATTGTTTTGGACAAATTGTATCATGCTAAGAACCTTGAATTAATCTTAACAACGGTTTGACTAA
Organism: Suaeda aralocaspica; assembly: GCA_016808085.1. Taxonomy (NCBI): domain Eukaryota; kingdom Viridiplantae; phylum Streptophyta; class Magnoliopsida; order Caryophyllales; family Amaranthaceae; genus Suaeda; species Suaeda aralocaspica. Next base: position 859,919 of record PYUH01000586.1, on the reverse strand, counting down.
ATTAATTATTTTCATTTGATTTCACCTTAATAATAGTAATTTTGTATTCGGTTGTAAATCAATTACGTGGTTATTTGTATAACTTGTGTACGATTGAGAAAAAACTAGTAATGGCCGCCTACGGGCTAATATGACGCACTCCGCTATATAGTACCTTCACCCATGAATCCAATCTTTGGTTCGTAAGATCATAAGTTGGAGTCATCCTCATGGGATTGAAAGAGTTATTCGTGCAATTTAGATTATCGTCCCGTATTCGTGTCCCATTCATAATCAATCTAAATACACGGTTTATGAGTTTGATTCCTAAAGCTCATTGGCGACTCCTTACTAGCATCGTCCGTATGCGTTGATATTATATCACTCGAGAAAAGATAATTAAAAATTAAAAAAACACTAAAATAGTGTAGCGTGACAGACTTTGTGATGTGAATTTTGTTATAGACAAACGCCACTCACACAAGGGAAACTTAGACTTCAAATTTGATAAAGCTACGCACCACAAATCTGAACTTCTAAGGCGAATAATTAGTAGAATTTGATTAAAGCAAAGCACCCTCAAATCCTAAGAACTATCCTCACGTGAGATAAAGCACAAAGCACCACTCACTTAAACGAATTCCTCACAAGAAATTCTCTCAAAAATTTGTTTACTTCGTGAAACAATAAAAACCGGAAACAACTTGTGTTTAATCACTCTAATCTGAATTTTATTGATGTATTTTACATCCTATTTATAGCTAAACATA
>PYUH01000586.1:728014-853863 GCA_016808085.1 Suaeda aralocaspica | reverse complement strand
ATCTTGCACCATATATTTTGTAATCTATTTCATTCTAAATCTTAGATATTTTGAGAATCAAATCTAAGGACCATATTTCCGAAAAACAAACTAAGTTGACCAAGTCAAACAACACGAAAAACACCGTTGACAACGTTGCCCCAAATCTTCAAAATCCTTCAAAAATCCCGCCATATAACTTGCTATGTTTCTCGTTTGATTTTTGTTGGACTTCCGATTTCAAGAACTTCAAGAAACCTTTCAAGATTCAATCTTTATTTCAAGAAACCTTCATTTTCGTGTTTCCCATGCTTGATTCCATCAACCATGACTCATAAACTAATCAAGAAAATCACAAAACACCATATGGTAAAACCCTATCAAATGACGTGGGAAGAAAACCCATATAGCTCAACATTTCTAAACTACTAACTTATACTTTTTTGAAAACTACGTGAGTAAGCTTGTACATGTCACCATGCACACGTAAAAATCCACCCTAGCCAACCCAAGAAGCCTTGTGTCTCCATAAGCCACTAACTCTCCCAAGGTTGCATCTTGTTTTCCAACTTCAATCAAACCCAAACCCTCGAAGTTTTGCTTATTGATATTCGTATCACTTTGTCACGCTAACGTCGCAGCGTCACAAAGTTTGTAGCGCTAGTGCTGCAGCGTGACAAACTTTGCTGCGCTACACTGTCAGCATGACAAAGTTTGTAACACTACCACGATAGCGCGACTGAAATTCCTGTGCTCCTTTTTTTTGCAAAATACTTCTAAAAAACTCCATTTCACCTTTTCGTAAGCCTGTTTTTTAGGTTTAAATCGACCTATGGACGGTTTCGCGAAGGTGACCAAAACAATTTGGGACCCTAAAATCCGGGGTCCCTACAGTTGTTATTAATATTGTTGCTATTGTTAGTGTTGTAGTAGTTGTTGTTGTGGTTGTTGGTGTTGTTGTTTGCTACTTGTGCTTCTGTTTTTTTTGTTGGTGGTGGTTTTGTCATGTTTGCTATTGTTGTTGTTGTTGTTGTTGCCACTGTTAATGGTGGTTGTGTTCTTGTTAGTTTTAGTGTTGGGGCTGTTGTGGCTTTTGGTGTCGGTGTTTATGGTGTTGGTGTTGTTGTAAAATTTGTCGTTGTTGTTGTTGATGTTGTTTGCTGCTGCGTTACTATTGTTGTTGGTGGTGGTGGTGGTTGTGTTGTTGTGGTTAATGGTGTTTGTGTTGGTGATGTTGTTGTTCTTAGTGGTGGTGTTAGTGGTGTTGTTTTTGTAAGATTTGTTGTTGTTGTTGTGTGTTCTGTTTTGTTGTAGTTGTTGTTGTTATAGTTGTTGTTGTTGGTGGTGGTGGTGTAGTTGTTGTTTTTGTTGTTGTTGTTGGTGTTTTAGTTGTAGTTGTAGATGTTGTTTTTGGTGTTAGTGTTGGTGTTGTTGTTGTTGGTGTTGTTGTTAGTTTTGTTGGTGTTGTTGTTGTTGTTGGTGGTGGTGGTGTTGTTTTTATTGTTGTGATTGTAGTTGTTGAAGTTGTTTTTGTTGGTTTTGTTGTTATTGTTGTTGTTCGTGTCGGCGTTATTGTTGGTATTCATGTCGGTGTTGGTGTTGAAGTTTCTTTTTTTGTTGCTATTGTTGCTGCTATACCTATTATTGTTGTTGGTGTTGCTGTTTTTGTTGGTGTAGGTGTTGGTGTTGTTATTGTTATTGTTGTTGATGTTGTTGGTGCTGTGGTTGATGTGGTTTTTGGTGGTGGTGGTGTTGTTAGTTTTGTTGGTGCTCATGTTGCTATTGATATTGTTGTTGGTGTCGTTGTTGTCGTTTGTAAGGGTCACTACAACATAATTGACATCAGGTAACAATCAATAGTAACAATTTGTATAATTTAATATTTTAAAATGTATATGTAACACCTTTTGTAACGGTTTACCAAAATGTAACACTTTACGGTAACAATTGTTATAGGGTATCACTTTCAATGAAACACTTTACTAAAATGTAACACTTTAAGGTAACACTTTTTATTAGGCAAAACTTTTATGTAACACTTCTTTACATGTATTACTTTTGAGGTGACACTTTTATATTTATATTATTTTGGGTTTTTCTACATTGTGCCCCTGAGGTATTGGGTTTTCTATGTTGTGCCCTCCCAAATTAAAATTTCCACGTGGTGCCCCTAAGGTTCAATTAGTTACTATATCGTGGCCTTGTACTTACAAAAATATTAAATGCCTATAAATTAAATTATTTGTTGGATGAACCATAGTGCTCATAGTGAACTTTAATTGCAAGGAAAATTATAAGAATATTAGCCATGGACAGAGGCGTATGAGCCACCAAATTGGGATTGAAATTGTAACATTTTTAACGGAAATGTTATGGCTTAGTCACTTAATGAACCTTAGGCGCACCATGTGGAAGTTTTAATTTGGGAGGGCACAACGTAGAAAACCCAATACCCCAAGGGCACCATGTAGAAAAACCCTATTATTTTCTAGGAACAATAATTTTATTGTAATACTTACTCATGTATCTACAGTAACACTTTTAATTGAAATATTTCAAAGACTATAACCAAATAATTAAGCACCAAATCCCAAAATAATTGACAATTTGGGCACTTAGCAATACAAAAAAACATTCCGTATATTTTGACCCACAAATCCCTACAATTCCTTGTTTGGCGGTTGTTCTCCAAATCGGCAAAAGACTACTGAAATATTAGTTGCGTCTTCTTTAATTCAAACGCTCAATTTTTTTGTTTTTTTTGTTGTTTTGTTTTCCTGCAAAACGTCCTCGAAAAACTGGTAGCAATCATGCATAAATTTTCATTCAATCCGTGCTAGTAATCTGGTAATAATTTTCCTCTTACTTCTTCAATTGCATGTCATTCTGAATTCTGAATTGTATTGTGAAATTGCATGTAATTTTGTATTGAATTAGGAAATTGAATTCTGAATTGTATTAAGAAATTGAATGTAGTTTTGAAATTGATAATGCTCATTGTGAAAGTGAATTCCGAATTCATTGATTCTCCCATGCATGTTTTTATCTATTAATATTTCGAATTATGAAATATTAATTTTGAAATGGTATGATTGAACATCATATTTTGAAATTCAGTTCTAAAATTATGTATGTGCATGTTCATATTAATGAATACTAGTGATTGAGTTCTGAATTTCGATGTTCATTGTGAAATTGGATTTTGAAATTGTATTCAGAACTTGCATGTAATTTCAATGATTGAATTCTTTATTCATTGCATGTAATACCCCACATTTTCACGTATTTTAAGAAAGTAGTTTTGTATTTTATTTGTATATTTTTAATATTTTTATTGAAAAATTATGTTCAATAGGAATATTAAATGAAAAGAAATTAATAATAATAAAATAAATAAAAATAAATAATAAATAAATTTTAATTAAAAATAATTATTTGTGTGCATAAATATTGTTTTATGTTTTTTTTAAATAATTTAAAACGCTTCTAAAAATAGAATTTTCAAGGGTTTGCCAATTTATAAGGGCCTAAAGGTAATTTCCACTTGTTAGGATAAGTATGTGCTTTTCCAAATCCTACTTTGGGGCCTATAAATACCCTTTAAAACCCAAATTTTCATATTTTCATGCTCATAAGTTGTCATTAGGATTCCAAAAATTAAGAGAGAAAAAGAGAGAAAAAAAAAGAGAGAGAGAAGGGTTTTTCCGAAAAAAAAATTCAGCAGTTCTGATTTTCGGGGGAAAAAAAGAAAAAAAATAATAATTGTGTTCTTGGGATTTGTGCCTCGCCGGACCCCACTCGCGCCCAGCCAGACCACCACGCACCACCAGCCGGACCGCCAGAAGCCACTCCTCCTCCCATTTTGGTATTTTCGGAACTTTTATTAAAAAAAATAAATTTTTTTTCCTATTTTCTTTTAGATTCAATCTTGCAAATTCATGTTCATATTTCTGTTTAATCATGCTTTTATAAGCTTTAATTATATTTTAATAAAGTTATGATTTGTTTTAAGGCATGAATTAATTTGTTGTTCATAAAATTTTAGATTAGGGTCTATAAATTATGAAAGTTATGATTTTTATGAGTTTTTATGATTTGAACATCAATATCATGATCATAAATTATTGTTGTGTGAATTTATGATGATTTTATGTTGTTTAGATTGATTTTTAAAGGCTTTGAATATAAATTAAATTGCTGTCCAAATTTTTGTAATCATAAAATTCAATTGAATAAATATTATGAACATGTTTTGGCTTGTAAAAATTATTCTAAAGCATAGATTGATTTCACAATTATGTTAGTTGGCTGTAGAAGAGTTTTGCCATAAAATTATGATGTTTTTATGAGTTTTTCATGACCTTAAAGTAAATAAATAAATCTGAAATTTTTTAAAAACAAGTTAAAGTAAGTTTTAGGTGTTCATATTTAGCTAGTATGATCACATATTAATTCTATGATGTTACATATATTTTTATGTATCTTTTATGAAGTTTAAAAGTGATTTTAAGCATGTTTAACATGTTGTCCAGAATTTATAAAGTGAATAATTGGTCTTTTAAAGTATGTAATTAGCATGAATTGATCATATGAATTAAGTAATACATTTTATGTTGATTTTGATGTTTTCAAGGAGTTTTGGTTATTTTATATTGCTGCTCACTTTTCTAAAGTGGCATAAAATTTATATCAAGATTTTATAAAGCATAAACAAGTCCCGTAAACTAAGTAATCATACAACAGAAAAATAAAGTGTAGTATGGAATTGAATAGAGACCATATAAAGAATGTTCTGGACAAGTTTCCAACATAGAAGTTAGTTTATAGTTGTTGTAGATGCTAGTCAACAAGGTGTTAATTTAGTTTCAATTTTCCTTATGTAGGAGACTTTGATCTAGTCCACTTTTAGAAGTTGTGGCGGAGCACCATTACTTTACTAGGTACGTAAGTACTAAAGACAAACACAGGAACTAGAATTCATGCTTGGATGATCCTTGATTGTATGAAATATTGTTATGCTTGTTGAATCATGAATTTATGTGCATCGCAAGTTTATTAGAAGCATGATTTTTTTTTTATAGTATGTTGACATTCCATGTTAAATAGTATTATAAATTTTTATAAGTTTGAATTGGAATGTTATGATTAGTTTAATTTGGCCAATAGTTTATGAATCAAGAAAGGAAGTTATTTTTAAGTTGGTTAGCTATTTAATCAACAAGAAAGGTAGTAGTGAATTTTTATTCACATGATTAAAAGGAGTTATGAGAAATTGTTTTAGACATGTTGCCACTCACAGGTTAATGTGTGGTTAAGGAGAAAGTAAGTAATTAGCCAGTCACAGTTAATGTGTCATAAAGGAAGTTCAGTTTAATTAACCCAGTCTTTTGCTCATTGATCGGCCTTTCCACTTTAATTGCTAGTTGACATAAATCATCAAAAGTAGGATAATTTTGCAATTCAACCATATTAGATATATTTTTGTTCATGCAAATAAACAATTTAGCAGATTTCTGATCTTCATCTTCCTTAAGACCACAAGCCAAATATAATTTTTCGAATTCCTTCACATATTCTTCAATTGTAAAGTGATTTTGACGCAAAGTATTGAGCTTTGCATAAAGGTCATGCTTGTATGATCTAGGAACAAATCTCTTGCGCATCTTGCTCTTTAATTCACTCCAAGTTTGAATTTCTTCTTTGCCATCTTTCACTCGTTGGTTTTGAAAGTTATCAAACCAATCTGATGCATAATCTGTAAGCTTTAATATGGCATGAGAAAAACGAATAGTTTTGTCCATGGATTTATGATCAAAGTACCTTTAAATTCTTTTCTCCCAATTAAAATATGCCTGAGCTTTCTTCAATCCATTGAATTCAAGAAGATCCAAAAGTTTAATCACATCCTCCTATGGATTTTTCGTGAGTTTAAGATTTTCAACTTGTGTATGAAGAAGGATGATATGATCTGTATAGCTAGCATTAGTTTCTTCAGTTTTCTCCAAGCGTGCTAGTATTGAAGCCAATTGATCATGTGCACTCGTCATCTTTAAAGAATAATCCAAAGATTTTCGTTACCCGCCCTCCTTCTAGCGCCAATTTGATGTGAATTTTAAGCCCTTAACAGGAATTAGAACTCACAATGTTGTTTATGTTCGTTGGGCAATGAAAGATGTTCGAATTTTTTATGATTTTTACTCAAAAACTCACGCAATTCTCCTTTTTATAGGTAGATTTATTTTGTTTAAGTTCAAATAAGCTAACCAAGATAGATAGAAACTCTTCATCGCGACCAAGTGTGGTCGAAATTCACAATCGCAAAAGTGAAATCTCTAAGGGAACACCCACAAAGCAACGCTTCAATTGTATTCTTAATTCAACTATATTCTTTTATTGATTCATAACAAGGGTATTTATAGGACTAAGTTTGGAACAATTCTCCGACTCATAGTCAAATAATATCCTTAACAAAATATAAATCTTAAAGCCTCAAGTTGGACATGCAAATTGCCCAACTTCTGCCCCTAAAACCGGCCCCCTAACAGTGATAGATCCACTTGCACAACTTGATCTACTATCCTAACAAATTGCGTAAATCTTAACCAACAAAGATTTAATCCTAACACAATATCTAACAAACTTAAAAATAAGATAATCATCATAAGATACAACTAAAATCACGAAAATCTAATGTCACCCAAATCTCTTGAAGATCGTTAAAATCTCGCCATTCCATATCCTCCCAATTTGTGCAATTCTTCAAGAAATGAGAACAATTTTCAAGAACCCTTTCAGCATTTAATCTTTAAATCAAGAAACCTTCAAGCAATGAATCTCCATGCATTTTTAGATGAAAAATGATGATAAAAAAGAAATGAAGACTAAATGAAAAGTGCCTGAAATGAGAAAACCCTAGCAAATGCAGTGGGAAAAACTCTTATGCAAAACCACCAATAACCTTGATGTGAATGGTAATCTTATATTCACATCAAGGAATGTTTTGAATCTTTATCTCAGAATGGTCTTCCAATGAGCATTCTTATTTTGAGAAAACTCGAGCGCTAGATGAATACGCCGAACCACGACCTTTAACCCAAGGTATAAGGTTTGTTTCTGTATTTAATTGCATGCCCTATCCAAGCAAAGTTGATGACTCTATCCTTCATGAGGCTTAATTAGAATTTTATTTTGAAAATGACTCGTGGTTTACTTCCTTGAACTAGACTCGACGCATGGCCTAACATGGTCACTCCTTATCCTAAGTGAATGCATGAATGCCATATACCTTATCGTCTATTGATTTTTTGATTTTTTTTAGACGATAGAGGTACTTTAACATGACAAGATAGACCTATTGACTACTAAGAAGAAACCATGTTCTGTATGAGACTCACTATTCTAATGTATCTAAAGGTTCATGCAAAACTAGGACCCAAGTTAATCATTTAAACACTAAGTACATAAGTTGGTACATCATCACACCTAGCCCTGAGGTCAAGTCAAAACCTACCAAAATTACATATATATATATATAATCACATTGTTTTCCATTTAAATTATTATTACAATAAAAAAAAAGAACAAAAAAAACAGAGCAACATAAGTTACAACAGTCGCTGCAAACAAAGCAGATAGCAGCAAACTGAGGGATTGGCTATAGCAGGAGACTTGAGTACATCTCAGCAGCAGTGAAGAGAACAGTGGAGAGTACAGCAGCAGCAAGCTAAGAAAAAGCGGAGGAGACGGCTACAACAATAATGTTTGAGTACATCTCAGTAGTAGTGGAGAGAGTGTATAGCAACAGCAATGGTAAGTATAGCAGCAACATCAAGTATAGCATGGAAAATAGAAAAGCCCATCAAAACAAAAACCAGGAAGAAGAAGAAAGCAAGAAGATAGAAAGAGTGACCAAGAAAAGAAAACAGATGTGATCCAAGAACAATTAGAAAGAAGTAGCAATTGTTTGTTCATTGATACATTCATTTAATCATCACACATTTATTCGGTTAATCACTCTTTCATTCCATTATCAACTCATTCATTCATTCATTTATCTAATCGTTATTTCATTCAACCGTTCATTTATTTAATCATTCTTTGAGTCTCTCCTTTATGCAACCACTCATTCATCAATTCATTTTCATTCTTTTCAAAGTACTTCGTAAAAGTAACTAAAATAACACAATTATCACCATTATTCACTCATTTATCACCGTTATCCATGTTATATATGTTTATGTTACCTATATATGTTTCATTCATCAATAATATACTCATTCATTCATTCTCATTCAATCAATCATTTCTGCTTTCATTCATTAACCTATAAACAATTGTTCTTGCATTAATTTTCTTCATGCATTTATTTTCAATCATGCACAGATTAATTCATTCATCCACTCTCACTCAATAATCATCATGCATGCATTGTCAATGAATTCATTCCTAAATACTTTGACAATCAATCATACATTTCCATTCATGCACTAATTTGTTCATAAACTCTCGCTCAATCATTATGCATTCATTTATTAAATCATTGGCTCATGTATAATTTCATTCTTTCTTTCATTCATTCACTAAATCAAGCATTTATTTTCAATCACTCATGTTTTCATTCCTTAAGTCATTCATTCTTTCATTCGAGAACTCATTAAATTCATTCATTCATTTACTTGCCCACATTCAACAATCACTTTCCCTTTATTGTTACTCAACAAATCATGCATTTGTCATTTTCAATCAATAATTCGACCTAATAGAACAAGATTTCAAAACATCTGATAAGATAACTCAAAATCAAATGCAATTTGAACTAACATAACAACATCAGAGAACAAATTATTAACAATCACAATCAAACACCTACAGCAGATCACAGCTGCAGGCAACCTAACCTACAATCTCAAAGGGTGAACATTTTCCCATAATTACCAGATAAGACCTCGAAAAATAATCTCCAATAAAGGGCTTAGGTGTAACACCCTGAAATTTACTAACTTTCTACTTTATATTTTTCTCGAAAACATATTATAAAGATTAAGAATTACATTTATTAAAACTTCTAAATACGGAAAAACCAAAATATTACCGCCACCGTGATAACGACTAAGGCATTTAACAAAGTACTACAGCGGAAGTCTTAAAACCAAAAACCAATTTAAAACTAAACTTCAAAACAAGTCTCAAAACCATATTCAAATCAACATCCAAAATAAAAATCAACTTTAAACTTTATAACACTTCGAAACCATTTTAATGGCTCTTAAAAACCAAAACAAAAGTCTTAAAAATAAAACAACATGCAAATAAAATTTATTCATTCATAAGCAATAAAAATAAAGCTACAAAACACAACAAGTGCTCTCACTCCAGCCCATCATGAAATGACATACGCCCACTTGTACCTGTAGCTTTTCTTATTCTAGACAACTACTCGCCGACAAGTGGGTCATTGTAGGGCCAAGTCCAATACAAAGACATGCACACAAAACAAACAGTCGGCAAAGCTGAGTACATAACTACTAAAGACTATGCAACAAAACAACATGAAATAAAACATACAAACGACTAACCTTTGACATTCTCTCACTTGTGCATAGACTCAACAAATTAATTATTATGTTTAAACTTTTGGATTCTGCATCGAACTTTCCTGTAAAATCGCTATATTGGTCACCAACTTCGGAGCAACTCCAAAAAGGTATTAATATGTCACATAAAGTGACGGAATTCCAGCGCATTATAAATATAAAAGAGCACAACGTCTTGTACTCTAAGTAGAAGTCATAGATATTTGTTCCTTACGACTCCCCCCATTGTTCATGCTCAAGGTATATACGTTCCAAGAGTTTTGATGCAAATCCTCTTACACTTTACATGATTAACCGGTTTCACAATGTTATGACTCAAATATAACATCAATTAAGAACATGCATCACATCAAGCAAACCACATTAATTATCTTCAATTTAAGGTGATTCAATATTAATCTCATGTGTGTCCTTTAATTAAACTGAACTTCCTTTACCACACATTAACTTTGACTGGCTAAAAATTTACTTTTTCCTTGACCATACATTAAACTGTGAGTAGCAACATGTATAAAATATTTGCTCATAACTCTTTTTAATCATGTGAATAAAAATTCACAACTACCTTTCTCGTTGATTAAGTAACTAACCAATTTTAAAATAACTTCCTTCTTTATTGATAAACTATTGACCAAATTAAACTGATCATAACATTTCAATTCAATCTTATAAAATTTATATCGCTAGTTAACATGGAATGTCAACAATAATATAACATCATGCGTCTAATAAAACTTGTCATGCACATCAATTCATCATTCAAATAAGCATAACAATATTTCATAACATAAAGGATAATCCAAGCATGAATTCTAATTCTTATGTTTGCCTTTAGTACTTACGTACCTTGTGAAATAGCGGTGTTCCACCACAACTTCTAAAAGTAGACTAATTCAAAGTCTCCTACATAAAGAAAAACAAAACTAAATTAAAACCTTCTTGACTAAGTTCTACAAAAACTCTTAAACCTTGTTGACTAAGTTATACATAAATCCTAATTTTTAACATTAATGTTGCTTTTACGTATTTGCCTTGAAATTGGCTAAGGTTTGATTATTAGAGTAATTAGGACCACCAAATTTTCCACTAACCTAAAAGCATTCAAAAGACAATTGTTTCAATTAAACATAAAAGTAAGAATAGTTGGACAACATAATGAACGCCTGATAATAATGTAACTAAATCAATAAAAAGAACAGTATTAGCTCAAATTATTACAGTTGTATGCATGTTATGGATGTCAATTCGATATTAAGGTTATTGCAGCTTGCAGAACTGAAAGTGGGGGTGTGTGAGGGTTCTAAAAAGACATATCTGCAATAATTTATTCATATTAAGGTTATTGCAGCTTGCATAAATTGAGGTTTTGGAGCCAATTTCCGAAAATGGAATGATTAAAATATGAAATGTGGAAGAATTGAGATATATGGATTCAAGGTAATCAAATTTTTTTTGATTGAATTGAAACTTTTTGATAAAATAACTGAACCGAATCACAAAAACAGATATTGAAAATGAAAAGTAGTACCTTGTCAAAAACGAAAACACTATCAACTACAAGTAACAACTTGTGGCGCATTATTCCGCAACTCCTTATCGCTAAAAGGCCTGCAATCAATTCAGTAATTCATCATCAAACACAAACAAAAAACAAATCAAAACAAAACAATAAGAAGAATACAATACTTAATACATACAAAAAAAATAAGAGGATGCGATTGAGAGAGGAGGGAGATGAGAAGAGAGGCGAAGCATCGAAGAGGGAGTTAGGGTTTCATTTCAGGGATGCGGGTTTTATTTTGTGAGTATGAGGTATGAGTTTTGTTTTTTTATTTTTGTTTGTATATATAAGGTAAAACTTTATGATGCGACTCTTTGACCGTAGTATATAGTCAAATGGTCGTAGCATAAAAGTATTTACTACGGTTTTTAAATGACCGTATTATATAGCCGTACTATATTTTTTCTCCTAAACTATTTGATGTGGATTTTAAGTGGTACTCGCAAATAACACTCAAAACTCACGTTTGATTCAATTAAACTCCCACTCCTGGACGAATTTAACTAAAGACTAACTAATTAGCACACTCCTGAAACTAATTAATTAGGATCTAAATTCGATCTTTCACTCCTTAATTCATGAATTTATGAAGTAATCTTGAACAATTAAACAAATTAAACTTATGTTGTTACATAGAATCCTTAAGCTATTTATTGGAAAATATCCTAACAACTTAATAACAACCCTAACTAACCTAGACAACTTTCAACCAATAAGAAAATTCGCTTTTTTTGTGTTTATCCATAAAACCGGCTCCACATAAGCACAATTTGATCTTTATCTTCAATCAATTTGCACAAATCCTAACAAACACATTCTATTCTAACAAACTATCTAGAAACAAAATAAGGAAAAAAAATATCTTCAATTTTAACCTTTAGAGCAACGCCAAAATGAAGCCCAAGATCCTCTTTGAGATTGCCAAAAATACGTGCAAGCACATTACGCTATTTTCATGATTTTTCAAGAACTCTTCCAAGAATGCATCTTTAAATCAAGAAATCTTCCAAGAATGAATCTTTTAATCAAGAAACTTCTAAGAAACCATTTTTCAAGCTCCAAAGATAATCTTGAAGGAAACCACTAGCTAAAAAGACTCACATATATTAAAGCAATGATGTCCAAAATGAAAAAAAAAACTCATGGACCAAACAAACTTATTCTCTGAAACCACAATCTGTACCCATCTGTAAAGTGCTTAATCCAATATCTAACCAAACATATTCAAATGACGGATTAGCATATTAAAATTAACGCCTTACTCCACCAGTGCAATGTATAAGTGACTAATGGTGTTGGCTTAGGAATCAACCACTATCATCCACAGTGTCATCAATCTTTACCATGGTCACCCATACTTGTGATTTATCTCTATCAAACCCAATAGGATTCAGTATAAGGTTAATTGGTTCATCCACTATTGGTTCAATATAGGATATCTCACCTGTACTCAAATTCACATCATTCTCCCCTAGAAGAAAAGAATTTGCCCTCAAATTCACATCATCATAGTAAGGTGGGAGATCTCCAATGTTGAAAGTGGCACTCACATTATGATACTCATCAGGCAAATCAATTTTATAGGCATTGTCTCCATATGCTTCTATCACCTCAAAAGGTCCATCAGCTCTAGGCATTAGCTTGTTCTTGCATTTCTGTGAAAAACATTCCATTCTGAGATGAATCCATACCAAATCACCAGGTTTTGAAACATGTTGAGTTCTGTTCTTGTTAGATCGTCTCCTGTAGACATCATTCATCTTAGAATTCTTCTTTGTCACAGCTTCACATGTCTTCTTGAAGAATTCCACTCGTTTTTGCCCATCTACATGGATTTCGTCTCTGGCCAAAGGAATTAGATCAATGGGCATATATGGATTCATTCCATACACAACTTCAAGTGGAGAATGTCTTGTTCTGGATGAAACAACTCTGTTGTAAGCAAACTCCGCATGACATAAGCGAACATCCCAATACTTCTGTGTTATACTCACAAGGCCACGCAACAAAGTACCCAATGTTCTATTTGTGACTTCAGACTGACCATCTGTCTGAGGGTGATGAGAAGTACTAGAAAGTAGCTTGGTACCAACCATCATCCACAAACACTTCCAAAAGTGACTCAAAAATTTTGAATCCCTGTCACTTACCACACTTCTGGGAATTCCATGTAGCTTTACCATTTCTTTGAAGTATAGATCAGCAACTTGTTGAGCATCATCAGTCTTGTTCATAGCCACAAAATGCGCCATTTTGGAAAATCTATCAACCACTACCATTATAGAATCACGTCCTCTCTGTGTCCTAGGCAAGCCAATGATGAAATCCATACCGACACTATCCCAGGGTGTATCACGAACTAGTAATGGAGTGTAAAGCCCCTTCACTAAGGTTGACTTTGCTCTTTGACATGTAGCACACCTAGAGATAACTGATTGAGTATCACCTATCATCTTAGTCCAATAGAAATATTCACTCACCATGTCATAAGTCTTATGAACTCCAAAGTGTCCAGCAAGTGCGCCACTATGAGCCTCCCTTATCAACAATTCACGAACTCCACTCTTAGGAATGCATAGTTTGTTGTTCCTGAATAAAAAAAAAACATCCTGAATTGTGTAGTTCCTTGATGGGTGTTGATATTCTGTAGCAAAGTCTGAATCACTAACATATAATTCCTTCAGGTGCTCAAATCCTAGAACTCTGGTATCAACTATAGCAAGCAGATATGATCTCCTTGATAAAGCATCAACTACCACAATATTCTTGCCTTCCTTGTACCTGGATGAAAAAGTGAAAGATTGGAGAAATTGCACCCACTTGGCATGTTTGTAGTTGAGCTTCTGTTGACCATTAATGTATGTCAAGGCTTTATGGTCTGAATGCAGAATAAAAGGTTTAGGGCGTAGATAATGAGACCAATGATCCAGTTCTCAAACAATGGCATAAAATTCTCGATCATAGTTGGAGTAATTCAATTTTGCGCCACTCATCTTTCTCATGGAAATACGAAACAGGCTTCTTTTCTTGAATTAGAGCTGCTCTAATGCCCACGCCACTAGCATCACATTCAACCTCAAATAGTTTGTCAAAATTAGGCAACACAAGGATAGGTACGTTGCAGAGCTTCTCTTTTACCTCGTCAAAAACCTCCTAAGCTCATTGACTCCACTTGAACTCTCCTTTCTTCATCAACTCAGTAACAGGAGCCATTATAGTTGAGAAATTTTGTATGAATCTCCTATAGAACGAGAATAAACCATGAAAACTCCTGACTTCATGCACATTGGCAGGTGTTTTCTAAGTTTTAACAGCTTCGACTTTGGAGGGATCCACCATAATACCTGCACCACTTACAATATAGCCAAGGAAAATAATCTTTCCCTGCAAGAAGTCACACTTTTACAACTATTTCCATATAATTTCAGCTCGTGTTACTTACTAAACAATTGCCTCAAATTATCTAGGTGCTCATATGTGTCTCTGCTATAAACAAGAATAAAATCTAAATAGACAATAATAAACTTGTTCAGGAAAGGCCTCAATACCTCATTCATCAACCTCATGAATGAACTAGGTGCATTCCAAAGTCCAAAAGGCATCACCAACCACTCATATAGACCCTGTTTAGTCTTAAAAGCAGTCTTCCATTCATCACCTTTACGAATTCTTATCTGATGATAGCCACTTCTCAGATCTATTTTCGAAAACATGCTAGCTCCATGTAATTCATCCACCATATAACTCAAGTCTAGGCATAGGAAATCTGTACTTGATATTTATGTTATTAACTGCCCTAGAATCAATGCACATTCTCCAGGAACCATCTTTCTTTGGCACTAGCAGAGAAGAAACTGCGCATGGACTCGTACTTTCACGAACTAACCCTTTTTGCATCAATTCATCAATCTGGCGCTAAAGTTCCTTAGATGCTTAGGATCACATCTATAAGCAAGTTTATTAGGAATAGGTACCCCTGGAATAAAATCAATAGCATGTTCAATTCCTCGAATTGGGGGTAGTTCATCAGGCAATTCATTGGGAAATACATCAGCAAATTTTTCAAGTAATGGAGTAAAGCGTAAATCTGTAGCCACTTTATCTAAGGTTGTGTCCTTTACAAAGAGAATATATGCAGAGTTCCCTTGTTCCATGTCCTTCTCAAATTCTTTAGCAGAAATGAATAAACTAGATTGTTTTTGGTTCTTTCCTGCAGATGGAGTCAATGGTAGGAGATTTATTTGTTTCTTACCCTTCAGCACAGAGTAAAAATTTGATTCTCCATTATGTTGCACCTTCCTATCATACCGCCATGGTCTTCCTAGGTGCAACTGGCATGCAGTCATAGGCACAACATCACACCACAATTCGTCATTGTATAGTCCAATTGTGAAATTGATCAATGCTTGCTTCTTTACTTCAATCTCCTTTGTATCATCAAGCGAATTCAATTTATAGGGACTATTATGATCTCTCTGCGTCAATTGAAGTCATTTTACAATATCTTTGGATGCTACATTCATGCAAGACCCACTATCAATAATCAAATTGCATACATATGGACCGATCTTGCAGATACTGTGAAATAAGCTTTCTCTCTGCGTTGCATGTGGTTCTACTGCTGAATGCAAGGCTCTTCTAACCACGAAAGCTTCGCCATCTTGTAGCAAAGGAAGTTGATTCAAAATTTCTAGTGTGTCTTCATCAGTATCTGAAAGTGCAAGTGACACTCAAGAGGGGGGTGAATTGAGTTTTGTGCGATTGTTGTAAATTTTTTGATTAATTATAAGAACAGTTTAGAACCAGTTCTCAAGCAGCGAAAAAGTAAAGCAATAAAATAAGCAACACCAAGATTTAACGAGGTTTGACTTCTAATAAGTCTACGTCCTCCACTCACTCACTCTTTTATTAATCAACTCAGAATAACAAAAGAATTACACTCAATCAATTATGCACCTATGCACAATATAATTCCCCAACTTCCTCCTATGGAAGTCCGACTCAACCTTCAACTATGAAGGTTCTAATGAAGATGATCCCAGATCAACTTCCCCAGCAAACTGAACTCACAGAATGCTCAAATTATAACACTTTCTCTCTCAATAACACATAGCCTAAATGCTTACAAAAGAGAGAATATTAAGTCCTTAACGTGGTTATGAGGTTTATGCGAGATTGGGACTTAGAGAGAGCTTTTGCAGTTCGTAATCTTAAGCTTTTGTTCGGGAAAAAGTTATTCTGGTTGTATGCTAGCAGATATCCTTAAATAAGCCTTTGGCTAGTACGTCATGTAATATTAGAAGAGAATATTTTCCTTGGAATTATAGAAATAATTCCGGGAAAATATTGTCACTGATTTTATTGGAAATCAAATAAAATCAACACAATATTATATAACATAAGTGTCATACTTAAGAATATTTGCCTTGCATATCGATCCAAGCATCCGTATAATTTTTGAAAACCATTTTACGCGGAAAGAAACTTTCCTAAAATATGGATGTATGAAGTAAACTCGAGAGGACTGGTTCAACATTGTTCCCAAACTGTTCCAGTCAGCCAAGTTTACTTATAACTATGAATGCCAAGTAACTTAGATTCCTTGTCATCCATAATTAGTACATCTTTGTAATCTCAATCTTTATAGTGCATTTGTAAACCTTCATACCACTTACATTGCATGTAAGACCTAAGAGTTAGACTCTATGATCTTGGTCTTCATGCAAACTTCAAGATGTGGCTTTTCGAGCTTTATACTTGTTTCTTTGGTACCTGCACATACAAATAGAAACTTGCATACAATATAATAGTTCAACGTGGTTTATCATCATTCAAAGCAAAAGCTAGGAACTCAACAAATTCCCCCTTTTTGATGATAACAAACTATGAAGTTTCCCCTGCAAATAATATTATTTAATATTTGGAAATATTCAAAAAATTTGAATTGTTTAGAATTCAATGGACTAGTCTCATAATGTTCCTGCAGATTAAGCATCACTTACAAGTAAACCAGTTCACAACTAATCGACAACAGTTTAAGAAAGAATTTTCTAAGTACCCAGGGCAAATACTAATTAGACTCAGAGCTCTTAGACTTAAACATGTATTTACAATAAGAACGTTTGTAACTTCATCAAACTTGTTTTCAAGCAGCCAAGCCGTTGGGATANTAACACTTTCTCTCTCAATAACACATAGCCTAAATGCTTACAAAAGAGAGAATATTAAGTCCTTAACGTGGTTATGAGGTTTATGCGAGATTGGGACTTAGAGAGAGCTTTTGCAGTTCGTAATCTTAAGCTTTTGTTCGGGAAAAAGTTATTCTGGTTGTATGCTAGCAGATATCCTTAAATAAGCCTTTGGCTAGTACGTCATGTAATATTAGAAGAGAATATTTTCCTTGGAATTATAGAAATAATTCCGGGAAAATATTGTCACTGATTTTATTGGAAATCAAATAAAATCAACACAATATTATATAACATAAGTGTCATACTTAAGAATATTTGCCTTGCATATCGATCCAAGCATCCGTATAATTTTTGAAAACCATTTTACGCGGAAAGAAACTTTCCTAAAATATGGATGTATGAAGTAAACTCGAGAGGACTGGTTCAACATTGTTCCCAAACTGTTCCAGTCAGCCAAGTTTACTTATAACTATGAATGCCAAGTAACTTAGATTCCTTGTCATCCATAATTAGTACATCTTTGTAATCTCAATCTTTATAGTGCATTTGTAAACCTTCATACCACTTACATTGCATGTAAGACCTAAGAGTTAGACTCTATGATCTTGGTCTTCATGCAAACTTCAAGATGTGGCTTTTCGAGCTTTATACTTGTTTCTTTGGTACCTGCACATACAAATAGAAACTTGCATACAATATAATAGTTCAACGTGGTTTATCATCATTCAAAGCAAAAGCTAGGAACTCAACAAATTCCCCCTTTTTGATGATAACAAACTATGAAGTTTCCCCTGCAAATAATATTATTTAATATTTGGAAATATTCAAAAAATTTGAATTGTTTAGAATTCAATGGACTAGTCTCATAATGTTCCTGCAGATTAAGCATCACTTACAAGTAAACCAGTTCACAACTAATCGACAACAGTTTAAGAAAGAATTTTCTAAGTACCCAGGGCAAATACTAATTAGACTCAGAGCTCTTAGACTTAAACATGTATTTACAATAAGAACGTTTGTAACTTCATCAAACTTGTTTTCAAGCAGCCAAGCCGTTGGGATAATAAGAAGTAAAATTCTTTGAATACATTTACTTCCAGACCAAGAAAGTCTGTCAGCACTAACAAGACTATCAATCTTGCTTCCAGTTACAGCAACACACACAGATTAGCAATATTCATTAGACCTGCTTCCCCCTGGATTAGGTAGAAGAGATCAGAACTTCACACCTACTTCCCCCTTTTGGCATCATCAAAGCAGTCAATGTAGAAAAGCTTTTAAACAAATAACTAAACACAATCAGTAGTCAAACTACTAAATATATAAAGTTCAACTAATATAGGTAGCTCTAACAACATTCCGGAGTGCTGATTCTTCCAATTCTTCCTGTCAAAGTGCCAAACCTACTTGTCCTGAACGTTATTACAGACCAGCATTAAACCAAATTACAGAATAATAATGTCTTTTGAAAATGGAAGGGGAAACCAGAATAAGAATTCAATAAAAGGAGGGGTTAGCAGTAGTAGGATAAAATAAGAGGAAATAAAGGAAATCAATCAGCTCCAGATTCTTGTTCACTCTCATCATCTTCTTCTTCCTCTGAAGCACTTGCATCATGTTCTTCATCATCCCCTTCCTCATCCTTCTCAGAGACCAGTTCAACATCCTCATCATCAACATCACCTGTAGCTTCTGATGTCTCTTCTTTGTCTTCAAAATCCTCACCATCAATTATACCAGCTTTAACAAGATGAACCTCAATTCTTCTCTAGGATTCCCGAAGTGCAGCACATAGTGTAGTGACACTATTGACCATATTTTGCATGAGTTGATTCTGGTCACTCAGCTGCTTTACCAAGGCATAGGTTGCCTGAACTGTTTCTGTACTGGTCCCAGCAAGACCAGCATCACTCTTCCCCTCATCCTTCATCTTTAACACACCACCTACATATGTCATGCCCTTTTGACCTATTATCTGATTGGTGAGATGTGACATGGTGCCATAATCTCCCACCATAGGTATCTTCCAGTGCCCAAATACTAAGCTCAACCATCCTCCATAGGGCAGATCATATAACCTAACATCATAGAAGGGAGGTTGATAGGAATGTATTCAATAAGGCAGTAAATGAGAACACTATCCATTAATCGTACACTCATGCGGCTTTGTGCTCTAGGACACACAATCTTTGAGGCTATAGTATGGAATTTCCTCATGATTGGCTCCTTTAATTGGCCACTGGTGTACCCTTGCTTGCTATCAGGTGGACCTATAAAGAGTTTTCTCTGGATCTGTTCTGTTGTAACTCCCTTTACAGAAGGCAAATTTTCTGTAAAGTAAACATCAAGTCCCTTTGTTGGAATTTTGAGAATCTCAACTAAGTTCTTTTGAGACAAATTTATGGAAGTATCTTTAACAAAGGAGAAATAGGATCCATCATCTTTAGTATGCAGGTGTGAGTAAAATTCTTCAACCAGTGGCATGAAAACATCTAAATCTTTTGCAAACAACACAGAACATTTCTAAAAATCTAAAGCCTCCTTAACCTCTACCAAGAATTTTTGTGCAACCCAACTTTTTGCAACAGAAAATCCCACCATAATTTGTCTATCTTTTAGATTATACAGAGGTTGAGGGTAGTAGACTAACTTTTCTTAGATTTACTGCTTGAAGAGATCACAACATCAGATTGCTTTCTCTTTTGCCCTATTATGGGCTGGTTTGGTTGTGCTTCTCTCATGATAGCCTTCCCCTTGGACGCCTAAGCACTCTTTCTAGCAACCGTTTTCACACGAGCACCTTTGCTTGTTGTTTTCTTTGTGTTATCTTTCTCAGTAGTTATTTCAACTTCCTCTTCATCTTCAGTAACTTCCTCGTTCTTTGATTCCTCAACTGATTTGGGAGTGGTTTTAGGTGTGAGTGGTTTGGATGTTGTGATTGGTTGTTTAGTGGCCTTCTTCTCAACTTTCTTAACCGTTTTTTATGATGGTTTATTGGTGCTGACTTTCGTTTCCTTCACTTCTTCTGCAACAACATCCTTCATTGGTTCAATTTTCTTTTATTCTGATTCAACTTCTTCTTCCTCAACTTCTACTTCATCCGAATTTGATTCGGACTTAGATTCCTTCTCGTGTTCAGATTCGTCAACAATCTCTGGTTCTTTGGATTTTGAGTTCTCTATTGGTACAGGAGTTGATTCTTTGGATTTTGGTGTGGGTGGCTTTTTGGTAGTGGTTGATTTTATGGATGTTAGTGTGGAAGATTTGGTGGTTTTGGCAGTTAATGTTGATTTAACCGCCTTTTTGGTTGTTTTTGTTGTGAATTTTGGTGTGGCAGATCTTATAGTAAGGGCTTTTGAAGTTTCAGTCTTGGCGTTCTTTCTAATCAAAGGCACTTCTTTCTCTTCATTAACTTCCTCCTCCATCATATCTTCTATCACAGACTCAATTACCTTGTCAACTATCTTATTTGTTTTCTTCGTTTCAATTTCAGGAGATTCAATGATTCATTAACTTCTTTCTCACTCAATCGTGTGCTTCTTCTCTTTGACATGATGAGATTGAATATTTCCTCTGCTTTGAGCAAAAAAAAAAAAAAAAAAAAAAAATTTAAAAAAAANAAAGAAACTTTGAACAATGTGAGTGAGAGAAAGAAGAAGAATTTAGACAATTTAGGTTTTTGTGTGAGAGAAATATAATCGAGAGAATATATTGAAAGAAAAAAAATTAAGGAAATGAAATGAAGAGGGAAAGTATGATCAGAAGCATATATTTATAAAAGATTTGAATCACAACGGTTATCTTCAGAATATTTGAAAGATATTTGTCCGTTCAACCAAAAAGGCAGTTGCCACAAATATAACCGTCATTACATTTATTTCCAAAAATTAAAATTTTAGAAAATAAACTGGCTAACTAAAATAACCGCCTCATGAATCTGGTTCCCAAATGGTTTGTGCCAACTTACTCTTTACAAGATTATGCTAAGGTACTTGAGTACTAAATTGATCAGCTCAGCATCGCATAAGAACTTTGTTCGACCTAAAAAGCAAAAAAAATAAAATAAAAATAAAATAAAATAAAATAAAAACGAAAACAATATATACATATTGACATCATTTGACTAGCCAAAGGGATAAGTCAAGACTTAAGAGCTCATTGTCTAATTTTAATCATACCCAACAAGGTACGAAGCTTGATGAACAATTCTCTGCTTAAAGGTTTTGTAAGAATGTCAGCTACTTGATCTTCTGACCTGCAAAACTCCAATTCTACATTACCTTTTTCAACATTGTCCCTTAGAAAATGATGCCTAATCTCAATATGCTTGGTTTTAGAATGTTGAACAGAATTTTCCAAAATATTGATTGCACTTGTGTTATCACATAAAATGGGAACACTTCTGAAGCAGATCCTAAAATCCTTTAGTTGCGACTTTATGCACAAGAGCTGAGCACAACATAAAGCAGCTGCAATGTACTCAGGCTCTGCTGTGGATAAGGCCACATAATTTTGTTTCTTAGATCTCCATGAGATAAGGCAGGAACCTAAGAAGTGAGTCATTCCAGAAGTACTTTTCCTATCCACAATAAAACCAGTAAAGTCAGCATATGTGTACCTATAAGATTCATATTGCTACCTTTTGGATACCACAAATATAGATCATCAGTACCATTGAGATACCTTAAAATTCTCTTAACAACCTTTAGGTGAGATTCTTCAGGGTTACTTTGAAATCTTGAGCACAACCCTACTGAAAATGCTATATCTGGCCTACTGGCTGTTAAGTAAAGCAATGAGCCAATTATACCTCTATACAACTTACCCTCAACACCCTTTCCTTTCTCATCAAGACTCAATTTTGTAGAAGTTGGAATGGGTTTTTCATAGGATTTGTTGTCTTGCAAGCCATATCTTTTCAGCAACTCCTTGAGGTACATCTACTAATGAATCATAATTCCATCCTTGGTTTGCTTGATTTTAAGTCCTAGAAATAATCCAAGTTATCCCATCTTACTCATTTCAAATTCACTTTCATCAAATCTGCAAATTCATTACACAAATCATGATTAATAGCTCGAAATAAAATATCATCTACATATATCTGGACCACTAGCTGATCAGTTCCCTTTTCCTTTAAGAATAGTGTCTTGTCAACTAAACCTCTCTTATATCCATTTTCTAAAAGAAAACTGGAAAGCCTCTCATATCAAGCTCTGGGAGCTTGTTTGAGATCATAAAGAGCTTTGTCAAGTTTAAAAACATGGTTTGGCTGTCTTAACATCTTCTTTCAAATAACCATTAAGAAAGGCTGTCTGAACATCCATTTGAAAGAGTTTAGAGTTCATATGAGAAACAAAAGCAATTAAAATCCTGTTTGCCTCAAGCCTGGCTACTAGAGCAAAGGTTTCATCATAATCAATTCCTTCATGTTGATTAAATCCTTGGACCACTAGCCTAGCGTTGTTCCTGACTATAATACCTACATCGTCCAGTTTGCTCATGAACACCCATTTAGTTCCTATAATAGACATGTTTTCCTTCCTGGGTTCAAGATGCCATACTTGATTTCTCTTAAACTGATTCAGTTCATCTTGCATGGCCAAAACTCAATTTGGATCCATTAAAGCTGTCTTATAAACAGTTCGTTCAACATTTGAAAGAAAGGAATAGAAAGCACAGAAGTTTTATAGAGTAGAATTCCTTGTTTGCACCCCTTTGTTAATATCACTAATGATAAGATCAGAGGGATGAGCAGACTTATACTTGAAGGGTTTGTTCATATCAAGATTTACATTGGTGCCTTCTAATGTTGAACTGGTTCCTGTACTGATTCCCCCTGTTTCATTGTTGCTTTGAACAGGTGAACCTGGTTCCATAGAGGTCTCAGCTCCATTGTATTCATGTGGTTAACCCTCTGAGTCACTATTTCCTTCTCTTACTTCATGAGCTTCTTGAGTTTGTGCTTGACCAAACTCTTCCTCTCTAGGAGAATTGTGTAGTGAGTCTGGTTCAGCACCTTCTACTTCTTTAGCTCCTTTAAAGTTAAGCATGACAATTTCGAATTCATCATCATCAACCTGCACATGCTTGATAAACATATTAGTTTCGTCAAACTGAACATGGATACTCTCTTCAACACACAAGGTTCTTTTGTTGAAAACTTTGTACTCCTTGCTTTGTGAAGAGCATCCATTGAAAACAACCTCATCACTTCTGGGATCAAATTTATCTAAACTTGATTTTTTATTATTGTGTACAAAGCATTTGCACCCAAAAACGCGAAAAGTGTGCAATGTTAGATTTTCTTCCCCTAAGGAGCTCATAAGGTGTTTTCTTTAGTAAGATCTCAGCATTACCCTATTTAAAATATAGCAAGCAGTACTCACAACTTCAGTCCAGAAGTTTCGAGGTAGACCACTCTCTAGAAGCATTGTTCTTGCCATTTCTTCTAGAGTGCGGTTTTTGCTTTCAACCACTCCATATTATTGTGGAGTTCTGGGGGCTGAGAAATTATGAGATACACCATGATTGTTACAGTAGGTAATGAAGCCGACATTGTCAAATTCAGAACCATGATCAGACTGGATAGAAACCAGTTGATGATTAATCTTGTTTTGGATTTGTTTTATCAAGATTTCAAATTCTTCAAAAGTTTCATTTTAAAATTTTAGAAATACTGTCCAAGTATAAGAAGGGTAATCATCAACTAACACAAAGACATAACTATAACCATTTCGACCTTGTATACGCATGGGCCCACACAAGTCCACATGCACAATTTCGATGGTATAGTAGTGCTTACAAACTTCTTTGGTTGAAAAGAGAACTTGACATGCTTATATTTGACACATTCATGACAAACATGTTCTGCAACAAACTTAATGTTCGGTAAACCTGTAACTAAGTCCTGAGATCGCAGTTTATTTAGCAACGAAAAACTTACATGTCCAAGTCTCTTGTGCCACAACCAATGGTCATCCTCCATAACATTGAGACAAGTGGCACTGATCTTAGGAATCTGACTCAAAAATGTTATGTAAACATTATTGTGTCGGAACCCCTTACAGACCAGTTCCTTTGCTTCAGTGTTAACTATGTGACAAAGATTTGTTTCAAATTCGACATGGTTTCCTTTGTCACATAGCTGAGATATGCTCGAGAGGTTACGTTTCAAACCTTCAACAAAATATACATTATCAATTGCTTGAGAAAGTGTCTTACCAACCTTACCTATACCCTTGATCAAACTTTTACTATTATTTTCAAAGGTGACACTTCCTCCTTCATAGGCTATGAGTGAAAGAAATTGACTTTTATCTCCTGACATGTGTCTTGAGCAACCACTGTCCAAATACCAAAATGGCTTTCCTTTCACTCTAACCTGCAGAAACAAATCAAGGTTTAGTTTTAGGAACCCAGATTTTCTTGGGTTCCTTGTTAATGGGAACTAGTTTGATACTGTCCTTTCTAACCCAGATTTGTTTCACATTTGTCTTTTTTGTTTTATCATGTTTTCCATTTTTAGACAAATTATGTGTGTGACTCTCATGATTATGAGTCCTTTGAAAATGAGATTGATTATGAGTCATATAATATTGCAAGAGAATATTTTCCTTGGAATTATAGAAATAATTCCGGGAAAATATTCTCACTGATTTTATTTGAAATCAAATAAAATCAACACAATATTATATAACATACTTACCATACTTAAAAATATTTTCCTTGCATATCAATCCAAGCATCCGCATAATTTTTGAAAACAATTTTGCGCGAAAAGAAACTTTCCTAAAATACGGATGTATGAAGTGAATTCGAGAGGACTTGTTCAACACTGCTCCCAGACTATTCCAGTCAGCCAAGTTTACTTATATTTATGTATGCCAAGTAACTTAACTTCCTTGTCATCCATTATTAGTACAACTCTGTAATCTCAATCTTTATAGTGCATCTGTAAACCTTCATACCACTTACATTGCATCTAAGACCTAAGAGTTAGACTCCATGAGCTTGGTCTTCATGCAAACTTCAAGATTTGGCTTTTCGAGCTTTATCATGTCATCATTGAACTTGTTTCTTTAGTACCTGCACATGCAAACAGAAACTTGCATACAATATAATAGTTCAATGTGGTTTGTCATCATTTAAAACAAAAGCGAGGAACTCAATAGTATCCTCCCCACCCTGGTTTTCAATGATGTCCTCATCATCTTCAACCACAATCTGGTAAATATCTTCCTCAGCTGCCCATAATCTAGTCTGTTCCATTGCCAACGTGCGCCTAGATGAACAAGAGGAAGCAAGATGACCTTAATCTTGACATTTAAAACATCTCGTTCGATCTTCATACTCTGCTTTGGAAACCACTTTCTTTGGTTTTTCCCCTGAAGAGCTAGGAGTGGTAGGAACTGAAGTTGGTTGTGGTGTTGGATTTGCTTTTGAGTTTTTACTCAAGTCCGGAGGAGTGTAGCTAGATTTACCAGTGAAAGTCACGAAATTCTACGTGGAATCACCTTTGGTACGTTTCTACACTTTCAAGGCCAGTTTGCAAAGATCATCAAAAGTATGGTATTGAGC
Source organism: Suaeda aralocaspica (assembly GCA_016808085.1). Classification (NCBI taxonomy): domain Eukaryota; kingdom Viridiplantae; phylum Streptophyta; class Magnoliopsida; order Caryophyllales; family Amaranthaceae; genus Suaeda; species Suaeda aralocaspica. The sequence continues at coordinate 827,959 of PYUH01000586.1, read as the reverse complement.
CAAATTGGGCTCTTTATCATTATTTTTTTTCAAGCCTTTCAAAAATCTTGCCGTCTTCATATGTTCTCGTTCCTCCAAGTTACAAAGCAAATACAATCTCTCACATTCAGCAATATATTCACGCACACTCATGGTGCCCTGATATAAAGAAGTCAACTTGACAAAGTTCTGTTGATCAAAGTCAAAAGGAACATATTTGTCACGCATCTTCTTTAGGTGAGACTAGGTGACGGTTTGTGCTTTGTTTTGACGTTTTCTTTTTGCCTTTATTCCTTCATACCACAATCTTGCATTCTTCGTTAATCTGATGTAAGCAATCTTAAAGGTTTTTCGATCATCAAAACCTTTATACTCAGCAATCTTCTCCACTTGTCTTTCCCATTCAAGGTAATCATCTGGTGAACCTTGTCCTATGAAATAATCAAGTTTAATGCCACGATCATCAAGTTTATGCTTAATTTTGGGACGTTTTTTTATGCCAATCTGAGGAAGAAGAAGAGTGAGAGGCTTCATCATCAACATTATCCCCATGTAAAAAAGGAACAAATTGAGGATCCAATTTGCGTTGGAATTCGTGCGCCAAAACATCAATTCGTACATTGTCTTGTCTTTGCTCACGTTCATATCTTCTAGTTTAGTCATCACATCCTGAATTAATTTTATTAAATTATATTCCTCCATGATTGATCGAAAGAACTCAGAAATCTGATACCAAATTGATTTGGACTTTAAGTGGTACTCGCAAATAACACTCAAAACTAACATTTGATTCCACTTCTGGACGAATTTAACTGAAGACTAACTAATTAGCACACTCCTGAAACTAATTAATTAGGATCTAAATTCGATCTTTCACTCCTGAATTCACGAATTTATGAAATAATCTTGAATAATTAAACACTTAAATTGTGCAAGAAGAGAAACGAAATTTTATTAAATTACAAAACAAATTAAACTTATGTTGTTACATAGAATCATTACGCTATTTATAGGCAAATATCCTAACAACTTCATAACAACCCTAAATAACCTTGAAAACTTGTAATCAATAAGAAAATTAGCCTTTTTTTGTAGTTATCCACAAAACCGGCTCCACCTAAGCACAACTTGTATAACTTGATCTTTATCTTGAATCAATTTGCATAAACCCTAACAAACAAAATTCTATTCTAACAATCTAGAAATGAAATAAGCAAAATAAAATATTGAATTTTATCCTTTAGAGCAACTCCAAAGTGAAGCCCAAGATTCTCTTTGAGATCGCCAAAAACACGCGCACGCACACTACGCAAATTTCTTGATTTTCAAGAACTCTTCCAAGAATGCATCTTTATATCAAGAAACCTTCAAAGAATGAATCTTTTAATCAAGAAACTTCCAAGAAACCATTTTTCAAGACCCAAAGATTATCTTGAAGGAAACCACTAGCTAAAAAGACTCACTTATATAAAAGCAATTATGTCTAAAATGAAATAAACCCTATCAAATGAAGTGGGAAAAAACTCATGGATCAAACCAACTCATTCCCTGAAACCACCATCTGTATCCATCAAGTAAAGTGCTAATCCAATGTCAAGCCAAACATATTCAAATGACAGACATATTCAATATTAGCACCTTACTCCACCAAGTGCAATGTATTAGCGGCTAATGGTGTTGGCTTAGGAAGCCACCACTATCATCCACAGTGTCATCAATCTTCACCATAGTCACCCACACATGTGATTTATCTCTACCAAACCCAATAGGATTCAGTATAAGATTAATTGGCTCATCCACTATTAGTTCAGCATAGGATATCTCACTTATACTCAAATTCACATCACTATATGCTGCGGTTTTATATTTTTTCAAAAGAACCGCAGCATATGTGGTGTAGTATACGTTTTTTTTTTCCACTAGTGTATGAATCACATAGGTCATATGATTCACGCATCATGGTTGGGATGGACTTCCATTAAGGAACAACCTTAGGTAGGTCACCTAACCATCCTTAACATCGGTCCCCCGGGGGTGTCTAAAGTATAGAACATACATTAAGGGATGTGTATCCTAAAGCAAGACCCTCACGTGGGAATTGCATGTATTATGCCTAGCAAGTAGAATTCAATATTATAACTATGAAATTATGAGAATTTTCGAGTTTCATCCACCCTCCCATAATATTAAAGTAATATCCCCAGTGAAGTCGCCAAACTGTGGATTCGGGGATTTGGGGGCCCATGTGCCCTTTTTACGGATATTGAATGTCTTTAGTTTGATTACATTGTGTGAGTATGCTTGGCTTAGAGAGTGAGTCTAGAAGCTTAAAACCTAACTAGTGAAGTCGCCACCGTCCTCCTTTTAGGAGCTAACGGAACCCCATTATGTCATAGCCCAAGGGCAAATATGACAACTAAGGATAAGAAGGTCTCATATCTCTGGATTTAGGGACAAGGGTAAGGACAACAATAGGTCACAGTGTCTCCCTGCGTATAGCAGCCTCTACTTGTTCTCATGCGTAATTTTATAATGATAATATCGAATTAGTACATTCATATTTCCGGTTTGGACCTAAAAACACATTGAAATAAGGCTAGGCGTGTTTTTAGTTAATGCACACATAATTTCTGATTTATCATGCATGGGTAATCGCTTTAGGATTTAAGTTGATTATAATCTTGATTTAGTTGAAAAATGCTTTTTAGGTATTTGAGCTAAACATGATTTTTAGGTGATTTAAAGAATTAAACACATAGCATGAAGATCATATAAATCCTAAAACATGTATCTACCTATAGTGGATTTTAATTAGTTAGCCAATATTGCATGAAGTTGATTTAAGACATGTCTATTCTCTAGTAAAGCAAATAAATCATATAATCTTGCAAAACTAACTCTTTGAGGAACTCATGATGGAGATTTCGATGTTGTTGGCCTCATTTTAAGTACCTTTCGTGCAATCGTCGACAACTTCTTAAAACCGAAAGCTTGAAGAAATTTGATTAATGATGATTATAATATTAATAATAAGTTTAAAGTTTTATGAAAGCAAGGAAGGAAAAGTCAGGTTTTTGAGGTAGGGCACGAAAACCGAGAGACATATTTTTAGAGAGAGAAAAACGTGAATTAGAGAGAGAATGTAAGAATGAGAGAATATGTGAATTGATGATCGAATGTGTGAATGAAAGGGTCGGAGAAGAGGGGTATTTATAAGGCTGGAAGTGACGTCAGCGAACACTAGAGCGCCGGAGGAGCGCCATAGCGCTCAAGGGTGAGCGCCAGGGCACCCCATCTGCACCTACGCACTCAAGGCGAGCGTCAGGGCACTCCAGGCTCGGGAGCTTGAGCGCAGGATGGGCGCTATGGCGCACGTCTTACGCTACGACGCTCAAACCCTCGATTTCTTGATATTAATGCAGTGGATCTCCGAAACTTCCTTATTTCGTATATTCATTACCATAAATAGAAATATTACAAAACATTATGAAATAATACGAAATTTATTTCCATAAACTGGTTTATTCACTTCCATAACCTAGAGTTTCCATAAACCAAACAAAACTTTCTAGAAGGTTCTTTGAATCTGGTCACATTCATACGCTTAAATTAATTTCTGTATTTTTCGAAAATGAAATTAAAAAGTGAATTATGAAATGAAATGAAAATAAATGAAATCAAAATGAAAATGAGAAAATGAAGTATAGAAATAAATATAAAAATCAAATAGGAAATATAAGGAAATTAATTTAAGCGCCTTTCGACCATCATAACTCATCATTGGTTATTCTGACAATGTTTTTTTAGTTTTCAAAAAGTTCGGGGAGCGTTTCCCCCCTAACCCCCTAACCAAGGCGTTTCACCTCTAGACCCCGACTCGTTGACCGGGCAGCGAGACCCCCGTATAGATTTTGGAGTGGGGACCAAATAGGTGAAGGACAAACTTCCGACACAAAACTAGGCGTTTTTTAAGCAATCAATTTTTAGACATTGGACTTGTCGCGACGTGGTACACGTTAATCATCGCCATTAGGTGGAACCAAATATAGGTGTCTACAGTACCCCTGTAGTGGGTATTCGATATTTGGATTTAGATTATTTTACAGTTTGTGAGTAGATTAGCTCTATAAACGGATACCGATTCCGTTGGTATGTTGGTTCACACAAGAAGGCATTTATTGTTTTTCCCAATCCCATCATCACTAGGTTGGCTCCTTATCAGGGCTCCTGAACTATGCCCCTTATTTTTTCTGATGTTACACCCACTGCTAGTCAGTGAATCTATGCTAGACTTGGGCAGGGCCAGGCATCCACTTTTCATCCTTCCACCTTTCAGCCTTCACAGGAGGCTGGACCTAGTACTTACTATGCTAGAGATGGAGATTGGAGGACCCCGATGGGACAGTTGTAAGATCCATTTAGTAGATTTCAAATTCAACAGCAACAGTTGATGGACCCGTTTGCTACGTTCCAGCAAGTCCACCGCTCGGACATGTACCCTATATATAACCATTTTTCTAGGAGGGGGGTGGTCCAGTCGGTGGGCCCGCATCCTTTGTGGTACACTTATCCCCATTGAGGTTTTGGTGTTCATGCCAAAGGGTACTAGTAGGATGGGCGGTGATAGTGGTGGTGATGATGAGGAGGAGATCAAGGATATCGATGCTTTCCTCTTGGATTCATATTAGTTGATGTTAGTTTCTTACTCCCTTCAGCACTAAGATCATTGTTGAGTCCGTGTTGGGTAGGTAAGTTTTATTTTCTTTCTTAGTTTAGATTTATTGGCGTGATTTTTATTGCTTTTGTAGGATAGTTGTATGGTTTGTACTACTCGTTAGGAGTAGGAGTTTACATGTGACCAAAAAAAATATCTGCTTTCATAAATTAGTTTTATTGTTTTTGATTGAATGATGAATGTGATGACGAATATGTACAATTGGATAGATCCTAACTTCCCTATACGTCGCATTTTTCATAAAATTTTTTGATTGATTTGGGCATGTGATGAGTTATGTTTTGGGAATTGCCAATGAGGACTTGAAGTTAATTTAGGCTGAAGCCATTTCTTATCTTACAAATATAGCCATGTGTAGAGTAGGGGCTTGAACTGTGTTAACGGGAGGATTTGAGCTACACCTGTTATTATATGCTTATTTGATTTCTTGTGTGCTTAGTTCATAGTCATTGTGCTTGTATGATCCATCTTTTGACTTTCGACTCTAGTAACTTGTCTTTGGCGTGTCTCATGTTACGAATGATGAAAGGCTTTTATTTCTTTAAAGAGCCTCTGGATTTTCAAATTTAGGCATTCCATCACATATTTTCTTTTGATCCTTTGTTTTAAGCTTTTTATCTTTCATTTGTATTTTAGCCACAATACAACCTTGTTCAGCCATGCTTTAATTATGATGTATGCCCAAGCTTGGCTTGGGAGATTTTTGGAATTGTTGTGGTGTTGTGCAATTGATGGAATTGTTGGTAAAATTTGTTAAAAGCATCATTTTGTTGAGGTTTTATTAACAGGTTTCAAATTCAGGCTCTGCGTCTGGGCTAGTATAGTTCATTTGAAAAAGTTCAAATTTTATATCTTATATGGAGCCCAGATATGTATGTGTGATGACTTTGTCTATTGTTTATCTTATTTAGCAAAGGCTAGTCATTAAGAGTCGTGGACCTAAGATTTGAAAAAGAAAAAATGAATGTTCATAAGGAAAAGAATGAAAATGAAAATTCAAAACTCAAAAGAAGAAACGGGAAAGAAAGTAAAGCTTGTGAATAGTTGGTTGCTTTGTTGATTTATGAGTATTATGGTGTTCATGTGAATTGAAAATGTTTGGTTTGGTTGCAATTGGATGTTGGAGAATATTGTTGATGTACATTGAAGTTGTTGGCGATTTGCTTCAGTTTTATATGCGTATACCCCGCATTCCACCACATTATCCCAAATATATCCTACCAAACACCCTAGCAATGTTACAAGCTTAATAAAGACCTTTTTAATCGACATGTGCATATTTTTAGTTATTGTGAAGTGAGTCAATTGCCAAAGCTAGTGAGTACTACTTGCATTTCGAGTCGCCTTTTCATTAGGTTGCGTGAATAGCCCTTATAAACTTTTATGACGTGTGAGATGTGGGATTGGGTTTCTAAAAATTGCATTCAAACACTTTCTGCACTTGAATTACCTATTGTTTGTTGGTTGCGATGTGAGGGTGAGGTACATTGTTTATCCGCTCAACAAAATGTGTGGAGTGACACCTTGTGAACTACTCTAGTCATCGACTCCTATTTCTTACATGGCTGGCTTTATGATTTTGATTTAACTAAGGAATTTCCAAGGGTGGTATAGGAACTTACATACTCTGAATTGCTTGAGTCGATATTGTTTTACAAAGTTTAGTGGGGTGAAGTCATTGTCAACTTGATTTGTTTGCTTGAGGACAAGAAAAGGTTTGGCTTAGGGGAGTTTGATAAGTGCTTTTTATGTTCATTATTTACCCTCGATTTATATTGGTTATTGGCTCTAATAATGCTCTTTTGAGCCTAATTCTACTAGTATGGTACTTTAAGTACTTTGTGTTTTGGATTGTTATATATTACAGCAATTAGTGCATTTGTACCAGTTTTCGCATTATGTTAGGCACTTGACGAGTTAGTAGGAGGAGTTGACCATTTTGAGAAGCCACAGGAAAGCTAGGATGTGAATTAGAAGCATATAGGAAGCAATGATGTCAAGTTTCACAGTAAATGAGAGAGCCAGAAGGCCCCGTGAGCCAAGCAGCAATGCGCCCGGGTTGGGTACAATGTGCCTGGCTCGAGTGCATAGTGCCCTGGTATCCAAGCGGGCTGTATTTTACGCGTTTTTCAAGATTTTCTGACTTGTCTTGGTTTTGTATATATAGGGTTTTTATCCTGGGCCTATGTACGGAATTTTCATAATTTTTAGAGCTTAGTTTTACATAGTTTCTCTTTAGAAAAATACTCCGGTGTTATCTCATTCATTTAGTCGTTCAATATAATTTAGGTTTACTCAATTCTTTTCTTATTCTTGTTAATTTAGTTTTACTGTTTTGTTTAGTTTTTGTCATTATTTTTTGCTTTTATTTTAGATTAGTTTGTTTATGCCCAAATTTCCATGTTAATTAGTTTTATGAATTTGATTATAGTTTTAATTATGAATTTTGATTTGATTTCTCCAATTTCTAATATGTGTGAGTAGTTCTTATTCTAGGGCTAGGGGAACAATGAGCCATCCTAATGAATTTGATTGATGATTGATTGATATAATTTATGTCGTTTTTGAATTCCTATTATCACTTTATATGGCCTGCAATTGAGTACTGGCCAGGTTTGATTGTTAGTCCGATAATTATCAAAATTCATGCCGAGAGCTAAGATTACCACAATTAGATCACATGGGTAATAGGTAAAACGAGTCTAAGTGAGCGAGAGTCGTTAGAGGAGTTTTTAAGGAGTCTAGATTGGAGATAATTAGTATTCCTTAATTCAGAGCGTTGCTTGTTTGTGAATTGATTGTTAATGAGTTTATTGTTGGTTTATGGTGAAACAAAGTCCTAGGATTAATTAAATTGATTTATTTTTGTGATAATTCTTATTTTTGTGTCTATTACTGTCTTAGTTAATTTTTCTCTCAAAGGCCCTTTAGAACAAAATAGCTTTTTAGAACTAGTAGAAATTTGATGTCTAGCTGTGGATTCGATCCCTGGTTCCCTAGCTACAATAGTTAGACTTGTAGGTTTATTTTTGATAGGTACGCGACTATCCCTTGTCAGGTGGTCGAAGTGATTTTGGAGAGCAAATGTAAAACAACTTTTAGTGTATTGATTATTGGGTTTTGTTTTTTGTTCTAAAAATTGCATGCTATTCATAGAAATCTAAGCCTCTTGTGCTATACAGCAACATGCGTCCTACGCTATGGCGTTGGTGACTTGTTGTGCTATGGTACAAGAGATCTTGGGTCAGTGGGTTGAGCCAGTCAACCTTGCGCTATGGTGCATGAACCTCTGTGCACTATGGCGTAAGAGGGACGTGGGATGATAGAGGTAACTACCTTCCTATGCTATTACGCAAAGTAGGGTTGTACAAAATCGGATATCGGAATTTTTCGCAATTCCGAATACATGGGTTTTTGAAATACAAAAAGTTATTCCATATCCATTCCGGAATAACCGAAATTCTGGAAATCCAGAATCCATCCGGATTTTTTTAATCTAACTCCTTTCTAAATCGCTTCAATATCCTCTAAAATACCGGATATGAAAACCGGAATTCCGTTTTCATATTGTGTATTCCTTAAAAATCCAAAAACAAGATTTTATACTTTCTATTCCATTCATAATCCAATATCTGGTTTTTAAAAACTGGATATCCAGCCTCATTATTCCGAATTTTTAAAAAACTGGACTGGATATCTACATTTTCAGAGCTGAAATTGAAAATCGGAATTTTTTGCACACCCCAAGCGCAAAGTGCATCTTGCGCTATGGCGTAGGAAATTATCGAGATAATGGATGAATGGGTCAGAATAATCTGCGCTAAGGGTGTTCATTCGGATTGATCCGATCCAAAAATTTGGATATTTGAATTTTTCAGATCGACTAAAATGCACTCAGAATCCTATCCGATTGAAACCGGATACCCAATCCGAAACATCCAAATTTTGGCGGATCGGATAACCTGATATCTGATGACCCGAATATCTATTAACTAATAAAAAATTTAACTCGAAGATAACACAAAACTACTAAATTCAGCGAAATAACCCGATTCGAAATATGTGTGATCCGATTTGATCCGAAAAGCTTACAATTGGCGTAATGCATTACAATTGGCGCTCACTCATTTTGACTTAGTAAACATCCCCAAGTTGAAGTTACATAGGATGTCTAGGTAGATATGCACGAACCTAGCTCTTTATTCTTGACTGTTGGCTTTTATATTCTTATAGTTATTTTCCCTAGTTAGTTTCATAAGCGGAGCTTGTGTCCAATTTAGCTTGAGTCTCATCATCACACACATAGGGGTGTCAATTCGGGTTGGCGGTGCAGGTTTGGATTGATCCTATCGGGTTCGAGACATTTCAATTCAGGTTAGTGTCGGTCGTTTTGTCCCATTGGTTCAATCCAATTCAGTTCATGTTATTTCGGAAATAGGCTAAAACAGTTTTTTCATAATTCAAGAACACTTTTGTAACACCCTGGTATTTCCTAATTTTCTTCTCTAGATTTTCCAGAAAACAATAATAACTATTAAAACTCCTAAATTAATTAGGAAAAACCAAAGTATTACCGCCACCGTGATAACAGCTAAGGCTTTTATTAAAGTGCTATAGCGGAAGTCTTTACAAACCAGAACCAAATTAAAACTCAAAATGAAACTTCAATAAACTTAGAACAAACCAAAGTAAAAAACAAAAGAAAACCAAAATAAATCTTTATTACATTTCGGAACCATCTTAATGGCCCTTCAAAACCAAATAAACCTTATACTTCGGAAATCAAAAGTCAACATCCAACAAAACAATAAAAAGTAACTAGTTCACATAACTACGCAGACTACAATGCAAGCGCTCACACTCCAACCCACCAAGATTGACTTATGCCCACTTGTACCTGTAGCTTTCCCTTATTGTAAGTGGGTCATCGCAGGGCTGAGTCAAAGACAAAGCCGTGCCCCACAAAACACACTACATAAATACCAAAGACTATGCAAAACATGATTAGTATTGAAAATAAAATAAAAGCATAAATCACATGCTTCTTACCGTTGACAACTCTTCACCGGTGCAGAGACTCAACTCAAACAATATTACTTATTGTAATTAAAATTTGGATTTCATATCGAATGGGTTTCCTTTCCTTTAAAATCGCCCTATTGGGCACCAACATGGGAGCAACTCCAAGAAGGTATTAGCTATGTCACATAAAGTGACGGAATTCCAGAGCATTAACAATATAAAAGAGTACAACGTCTTGTACCTGTAGGGACCCTGGATTTTAAGGTCCCAAATTTTTTTGTCACCTTCCCCAAACCGTTCATAGGTCAAGTTAAACCTAAAAAATTAGCTTAAGGAACGGTGAAATGGAATTTTTTAGAAGTATTTTGCAACAAAACAAGAGCGCATGAACTTCAGTCGCGCTAGCGTGGTAGCGTGACAAACTTTGTCACGCTGACTGTGCAGCGTTACAAAGTTTGTCACGCTACGATATTTTAGTGTTTTTTGTTTTTTAATTATTTTTTTTCGAGTGAGATAATATCAACGAATACGGACGATGCTACTAAGGAGTCGCCAATGAGTTTTAGAAAAAACTCATAAACCTTATATTTAGATTGATTATGAATGGGACACGAATACGGGACGATAATCATAATTGCACGAATAATCTTTTCGATCCCATGGGGATGACTCCAGATTATGATCTTACGAACCAAAGGTTGGATTCGGGGGTGAAGGACTAATATGGCGGAGTGCGTCATATTAGCCCGTAGGCGGCCATTACTAGTTTTCTCTCAATTATACACAAGTTATATAAAGAACTACAAAATAATAATTGACAACTTAACACAAAATTACTATTATTATGGTGAAATCATATAAAACTAATTAATTTAGTCAAATCGTCGTTAAGATTAATTCAAGGTTCCTAGCATGATACAATTTGTCCAAAAATTATCTTAGTTTAATGTGATAAATTAATTCAAATTAAGCCCTTTAACAAAAACATTGTACAAAAAAAATAAATAAATATACAAATAAATAAATACAACAATCAACACATAAAGTTTAATTTCAAACTCTCAGAAAACTTACATTTCTCCCTTGATTATTGTTTCTTCTAGTACTAATTTGGACAAAGTTTCAAAATTGATTCGTAATAATAAGAAATTAACCCACTTTATTAGAAATGAAATAAAAAAATAATTTGATGGAGAAAAGTTTAATTGTAAAGAGAAAAGGAGAAAAAAGAGAGAGAAAGTAGGTTTAGGAGAATGAGAGAATGTTGGTTTTGAAAGTGTAGGAATGGGTAGAAAAAAATAAGAGAGTTAAGAGGATTCATTTTAGAGGAGAAAAAAGGATATTTATAAGAAAAATGTGTAGCGCGACAAGTTTTATCATGCTGGACAGGTAACGTTACAAGTTTAGTAACGCTGACCAGTCAGCGTGACACAAGCTGTCACGCTGCGCAACTAGCACTAGTTTGCTTGTCACGCTGCTACGTCAACGCGACATGTTGAGTCACGCTACACTAAGACTTGTTTTTTTTTTTTTTTTTTTTTTTTTTTTTTAAATATAAATCAAATATTGGGATTATATAAAAATCCAATGATATAAATGGGATTTTTTTTAAAAATTATTTTGTAATTTAAGAAATATAGTAAAATTAAGTCCAATAACATCAATTGTCCAATAATCTAGAGAAGTGTTTTTATTATTCAACATGGACTCTTACCACGGGATAGGAGACTAAATTAGGTGTCTGCAGTTAGCCCCCACTTTAATTGAGTTTGAGTAAGACGAAAATCAAAGTATGCACGAATCGCATTTCGAGACTTCCATATTCGGAACCGAGTGCTCCTTATTAACCAATGGGTGTATCAAGATTTTAAACAACAATGGCTTCCAAAACTTAAAAAAAACTTTTTGTTTTCGAAAATCGGAATAGCTATTTCCTAATCAATCGACTTTCTTACTTTGAAATCGACATATATATAATAAGTTTTAATAAATTCGTTTATTTATTAAAACGTTTTAAATTAAATTTTATAAGGAAAAGTAATAAATTAGTTTATTTATTACTAATCTAGTAAATTCGCTTATTTATTAAAACAGAACACAAAAGGGTAATAAATTCGCTTATTTATTACTATTTCAGTAAATTCGTTTATTTACTAAGAATATTTGAAAAAAAGGTTATAAATTTGCTTATTTATTACTATTTTAGTAAATTAACTTATTTACCAAAGAAGTGTTTGAATAAAAGATAATAAATTCGCTTATTTATTACTATTTTAGTAAATTTGCTTATTTATTACTATTTTAAGTAAATTCGCTTATTTACTACGAATATTTGAAGAAAAGGTAATAAATTTGCTTATTTATTACTATTTTTAGTAAATTTGCTTATTTACTAAGAATATTTGAAGAAAAGGTAATAAATTCGCTTATTTATTACTATTTTACTAAATTCGCTTATTTATTGTATTTGTTGAAAAACAATTTAGTAAATTAGCTCGTTATTACTATTTGGAGTAAATTCGCTTATTTATCAAAATTATTGAAAGAGTGTAGTAAATTCGCTCATTTATTACTATTTTGAGTAAATTCTCTTATTTACCGAAATTATTGAAATATGTAATAAGTTCGCTAATTTAATACTGTTTTGAGTAAATTCGCTTATTTACTAAAATATCTGAACACAAAAGGATAATAAATTTGCTTATTTATTACTATTTCAGTAAATTCGTTTATTTACTGAGAATATTTGAAGAAAAGGTAATAAATTCGCTTATCTATTACTATTTTTAGTAAATTCGTTTATTTACTAAGAATATTTGAAGAAAAGGTAATAAATTCGTTTATTTATTAATATTTTAGCAAATTCATTTATTTACTAAAGAATATTTGAAGAAAAGGTAATGAATTCGCTCATTAATTACTTTTTGAGTAAATTCGCTTATTTATTGAATTTGTTGAAATAAATTTGCTCATTATTACTATTTGGAGTAAATTTTCTTATTTACCGATATTATTGAAAAAATGTAATAAATTAGCTCATTTATTATTATTTTGAGTAAATTTGCTTAGTTACCGAAATTATTGAAAAAGTGTAATAAATTCGCCCATTTATTACTTTTTTGAGTAAATTCGCTTATTTACCGATACTATTGAAAAAAATGTAATAAATTAGCTCATTTATTACTATTTTGAGTAAATTTGCTTATTTACCGAAATTATTGAAAAAGTTTAATAAATTCGCTCATTTAATACTATTTAGAGTAACTTCGCTTATTTACTAGAGTTGTTGACAAAAGCTAATGATGTTGTCTTAAAATCACAAACCTTAAACAAACTCAAAGCACTTGAAAATACAGCAAAGCACAATCAAGAACGATAGCGTTGTAGCGTCACAAAGCCAACCATGCTAATGCGTCAGTGTGACAGTAGAAAAGGCGCTAATACCTTCAGCGCGGTTGCTGCTATCACGCTCCCAAGTGAGCGTTTCTCCATTTGTTGTGTTTGAAATGTTGCTCAAATTATAACAGTTGATGTTCAATTGATAGTACATGGTAGTGTTGTGTACGAACATTGGCGTGGTTTCATTGCTGGGCTTGAGTGATGGCGCTGCAGAATTAGTCGCGCTACATGTTGTAGCGTGGTAGAGTTAGTCGCGCTACTAAGGTAGCGTGTTTGGGTTTTTGACGCTGAGGTGTTAGCCACCTCAGCGTAGTACATTGTCTTGCGCTACTCTGCTCTTTCCTTTAAGCGCTTCTTCTTTTGTAATGTAAGTGCTTCTATCTCAAACATTCTTTAATTAAGATATTTTTGAGAAATATGGGATGAATTTGTGCTTACATGTTGATTTAGACAATTATTTGTTATAACTTATTTAAATGAAGTCATACAAATGATCAAGCATATGAAAAAAAGTTTGTTTTATAACGATTATTGAAGAATGCTCCAAGCATTGTAAGAGTAGTATGCTTTTATTTTATTAAACAAAAGTGCTTTGGCAAATGATTCTCTAAATAATGTTTTAGAATGAAGTGTAATGCTCCATGAACTATTGAGAAGTGCTCTTGATTAGTATGACTCGTTAGCTTTTAAATGTCATGATTAATATATTTTGATATTTTTAAGAGTGGTAGGTTCCTAATTTAATAATCATAAGTGATAGTGCTTTTGATTACTTTATTATAAGAGTAATGAGCTCTTCATTAATAATCAAAAAGTGAAAATGCTTTTGATTAATTTATTTTAATTATAAGAGTAATGAGCTCTTCATTTATGACCAAAAATGGAAATACTCTTAATATTTATGAAGCAATGTACTCTAAGAATAAGAAATCAATTATCCCATTATTTAGTATGATAAAAGTAAAAATGCTTTTAATTTTACCTCAAATGACATAGCGCAACAAAATTAGTAGCGTTGCTGCTACAGCGTGACAAACTTTGTGCGCTACGCTATGGAGCGCTGCATAATTTGTTGCACTTGTTAAGTAGCGCTGAAAATGTTGTGGCGCTCCTCATTTAGCGCTACAAAGTCCTACGCTTTTTAATTTTCTAGCTTATTTTTTTGTAAAAGACTTTCAAGTTTAACTTCATTAATTGTTCTCGTATTATTGATTAGACCTTGCGCCTTTTATTTTTGACATATAAGTAATGAGCTATATTTTGAGACCAAGGGTACGAGTAGGGAAAAAATGGCAATATTTTGTGGAGGGTTATCCGACTTACTCCCAAAAAATAATTGCCAAAATGAAGTTTCAACTGAGACAACTTCCATGCTTTTTTTTATAAGGGGCAACAAGCAAATGTCATAAGATTAATGAGATTTTGAAGCAAGTGGCTTCATAACTAATCTTGAAAAGAATGTAGCCCGCAGGGTGTATAAGGTGGTGTAAGTATGGGAACTTGTAGCAACAAGAAAGGTCATAAATATGTATGCAAAGCTAGCTACAAGAGTATGTACAAGCTACTTATAATGTAAGTATGCTAAAATTAGCTACAAATAAGCACGGGGAAACAACCAAAAATATGCAAAAATGAGCACAGAGGTGCCATAGCATGAGTTAGTAGGAAGCAGGGGATGGGGGTATCTCAACTTTCCCTAAATCGATTTTTTTTTTGAAAAAATATGATTATTTTTTGTACCAGGAGAATGGGGAAGAAAGAATATTAGAAGTTAAGGATCCAAAATTGATTACAGTTGTTGTATAATGTGCTTGACAATGTTTATGATTCAAAGGGGAGTGATTTTTGCATGCTCATTTGATCTTAGATTATGAGCCATCATCTTATACTTTCGTGATTGTCTTGTTTGAGATGTTTCTTTCAAATTCAACTATTGGCTACTAGTAATGTGAATCTCTTTAGAGAAATAAGAGATCAATATTATAAATGCTTGCTCAAGTTTTGAACTATTGGAGATGATAATGCTTGAAGTAGACGAGTTGCCAAGTTTATGAAGACCAAAATTAGAAGAGATAGGAAAGATTTTGGCGATGAGAGGATGATATGGAGTCAAAGTGATGCCTCATGCTGCCATGGATAGGTATAAGATACGTATGAAAATTCATTCTTTAAGAGAAAATGAAGAAGTTGGATGATTTTGCGGATTAAAAAGGAACGAGTAAAGGAAGTATGTGAGTGTTTCAGTTAAAGGATGACACTACAAGAGTTGATGATGATGAGCATGAGAAAGGAAAGAAGCTTGATGAAGAAGAGTATGTGTGAAAAAAAAAAGGAATGAAGGATAATATGCATGTGTTAAAAAAATGACTTGCTTTATGTGACATTAAGCCAATTTTCTTTTAAGGGCAGTGTGCGTCCTAAAACAAAACAGTATCCAAGACCTTAGGTGGGTCTTGTGTTCAAAGGACCCTTTTTTTTCATGGGCACTTAAAATTTTACTCATGTTACATATCCATAAGATGTAGGACTAATAAGACCGCACCTTATGAAAGGTTGCATACGTATCCAGTTTGAGTTGGAATCAGGTCTTGCGTAGCTCTTGCTTCTGAGTTATTGATGTGTTAAAGGTAAATACACAAGCTTTTGGCATTCTGTTACACCTCAATGAGGGCTTTTTCAGGGTTGTATCGTGGCTAAGCTTAGGGTGGAAGAAAGAAATGGATAAGAAGGCTCAAATACCCATAATTAACCCAAACCATGCTACAAACTTATTCTTAGACTTGAGCAACTCTATTGCTTAAAACTTTACTTGTTGACAACTTTTCATGCATTTCCATATGCTTGAATTGAAAATCAGAGCTATTTTAACAATATTTGCTTTATGGAGTTGCATTTTAATTTATATCCTTGTAGCATTCCTATCCCAGGCTAAGTTTGATGTAGGTTGAAAGAAACAAGCTATGTGTTTTGGCACAAACAGACTACCAAGAAAGTGTATCATAGTGTAGGTTATTCAAGATAAGGGAGACATTTGTAGGGTTTCAAAGGTGCTTCTTATGTTGGTGTATTGCATCTTTAAATAATCACCAAGTGGACTTGGAGTGAGCCCCCAATTTTTTAGACTTAAATTGAGCCTCTATTAAACTTTTAGGAACATGATGACTGGGCCTATGGTTAATAAAGTAAAGTTTGTTGCCCAAAAGAGAATTTATTTGAATCACTTTGCTTTAATAACTTAATTAAGGAATTGACACCTTTAATTTAAAGGATGTAAAATATCGAGTAAGTTGTTCAAGGTGTGGATGCGTCAAATTGAGTATGCATTTGATATGAGCAACGTAGTCTATATTATGCCAATTATGCTTTAACTTGTTCTTCATTGCCATGTTGATTAACCCAACTTAAATGAGTTCATTCACTTGTAATTGTTTAAGCAAGACATGATGAGTAGAGAGAGAATGTACAATTTGAAGATGAAATGAATTCATTTTATTGATAGTTGAGTTTAGTACATAAATGATACTAGGCATCATAAGTCTCAAACTCTACCATGAAAGAAGAAGAAAAGAAAAGAGAGGAAATAAACTAGGGAAGTGAATGGAGTTCTAGTTTTGGTCCAAATCATGTTTCTTGTATGTATGCGTCTACATCGTCTTGAATAATGTTCTTCGGATTTTCTTGAGCTTGCATTTGAAGAATTTCAAATAATAACCATAACTGATTAAAACTTCATTATATTTCAGTCCAAACTATAGACCTTGGGTCTATTGATCAATGAATTCTAAATCAAACATTTAGGAGTGGGTTGAACCATGGGATCATAATTTAAACACTTAGAATGATGTGTTTGATGCAAAGGTGGGATGGAGTGTTTAGAAAAAAGTAGTAGCCAATATAGCACATATTATCACTTTGTAAAGCAAACAAATTTTCTTTTGTTTACATTAGGCATTTTTTCATCATATTGTATGCCAATAATATGTAGTAGTCCTTGCAAGTTCATATTAGAATGATTACACTTAAAAGAATGTGTCCATTTAGTATGTGTTAATAGATAAAATGTTGAAAAAAACCGAAGTGGCTTTTTTATTGAACCATAACGGGCTCTACTTAAAACCTTTTTAGTTGGGGTAAATTATGATTTAATTGTGTATAAGTAATTTCAAATAAATACTACATATTCATCAAAATTATTCAAATACATGACTTTTTAGAGCAAAAAAAGTTCTAGCGCTAGCTTTGTAGTGTGACAAAAGAAGTAGCGCTAGCAAGGTAGCGTTATTAAACTTGTGACCCTAACAATGTAGCGCAATTAGAAGAGTTGGGCTGTTTGTGTAGCGTTGTAGAGTTAGTTACGCTACAAGTTTCTATTGCTTTTTGCTAAGTTATCATTTAATGGGTTTGGATTCATGTCTAAGTTGCACATATATACGTTATTTAGGCCTAAATGAGCCTATTATTAGACTGAACTTTTGAAAGATTGGTGATGATGTTATTTGTATGTGAGTCATTAAAAACATTGATCAAAATCGTGCATTGTCAAGCCATTAGTAAACTTCAGGTTATCATTATTGGATCCTTACAAAGAGATGATGAGGGAAGACAAAAATAGATAGAAGAAAATAGAAGAAAAAAGAAACAAGACTCAACACTTAGAGTTATAACAATCATGGTTAATTGATGGGAAGCTCATAGGAAAAATAAAAATTAATAAAATAAAAATATATTAATATCATGATTAACCTTGTTATATATTTTTTTTAATTTTTAATTCTAAGTGTTCGAATTTTTGAAAATAATACAAGGGAAAGTGAGATAGTTAGATTTATTAGAAATTTGGAATTAAACTAATAAAATTCTATATGAAAGGAATTAATTAGTAAACTTCCAAAAGATTCGAATTACATTAAAAATCTCAAAAAGGTAAAGTATTTTTGAAATCGTTAATGTTATTTGAATTTTCTAATAAATGTTAAGTGTACAAGTTAGTTTCTATTTAATCAAAGATTTTATTACTCAAATCCGAAGAAAATTAAGGATTTGATTAATAATATCTTTTGCAATATTTTATTAACTAAATCAAATATATCGGTGTATAAAAAAATCTTCCAAGTAATCAAATGATATCAAAGAATATAATTTAAAATTATGAAAAATATTTTATGTAATCATTTAATTTAGTTAGATAATAATATATTGTGATTAAAAAGATTTGAAAATCTCAGAAAATCTGCATATCCACAAAATATAAAAAAGCAAAACACACAACTATATAACGCAAAAGGGAAGCAAATAATTACTAAGTAGTGCAGTCAAACTACGGTCAATCATGGTCGGTCAAAAGGGTCCTACATCTAAGGAGTGTGCTCCAACACTTCACGGTATAATAACTGATGTGGCACGCCAACTCATGCCACGTGTCAGCATAATATTGGGCCATGTGTCCACTAAGAGTCCAGGTGGCACTGCCACTTGGTAATGACTGGACCACCAAGGTGGGCTCCGTACGGCCACGTGCCGTTGTAAGATTGGGCCACGTGTCCAAAACAAATACTTAAAAGAAGAGAAACATCTGTCACGTGTCGCAATCCTATTCGAGGCTACAAAGTAGGATAAAAGGAGGAATTTGGGCCTTGAGGCTTGAATGTAAAAGCCCATGAGGCTTGATCAAGTATCAACCAATTAGACGACGACAAATGTCATCGTCCTATTTGTTGGCCTCCAAACCTAAAGGCTATAAATACCCCTCAAAATCATAATTTTGGGGGCATTCAACATTCAATTCAATCTTCATTCATTCTTACATCACACTAAGAGAATTTCTCTCACTAGTTTCCCTCTCTAGATTACCACATTGTTAATTATTGTTAATTTGCCTTAATCCTTATACAAATACTTACTTAAGCATCGGAGGGGGAAAAAATCCTACGAGGATTTTATTCCCTTGTTTTGCAGGAATCAAGGTCCGTGCCATCAGGAAGTGAACAAGCCAACACCTGTTCGTCCGAAGTGTAGCCCTCTAGTTCCCTCTCCACGTATTTAGTTGAAGAGACCCTACCAGGAATTCTTTCTACATCATTTGGCGCCGTCTGAGGGGAGGGCACTTGAGGATGAATGGTGGTTCACATCCAACCGAGGATTATGGTCGATAAGGACCACCGTCAAGAACTCAACTGGAGAAACTCCCTTCATGTTGGTGTACGGAGCTGAAGCTGTTCTTCTCGTCGAAATGTGTGAGCCTACTCTCAGAGTGATGCTGTATAATGAAGATACGAATTGGGAATTGATGAAAGCTGCTCTTGGTACCTTACGTGAGGTGAGAGGTAATGCCTTGCTTAGATAGCAACTGTACAAGCTTCGGATGGCTAGAGAACATAATAAAAGGGTGAACAATAGGCCCATGAAGCTTGGAGATCTAGTTTTGAGGAATATGGAAGCCATAGGAAGAGCAAATTGAGCAAGGCAAATTGTTCGAGATGGTACTTATCGACTCAAGAGTTTGGATGGTTATGAATTGCCACGAACTTGGAATGCTAATATTTTAAAGAGGTATTATATGTAATCCTGATTTACGGAATCAGATGAATAGGCTACGGCCATATAAATAAGGTCCAAGTTGATTTTTTTTATAGAAACTGGAGTTTGCATTTGTATTAAAATAGGCTACGGGCCATAATTAATGAAAACTCTATTTCTGCATGTGTGATTGCATGTGTGATAATTTAGATTATTACATTTTATTTTGCTTATTAAGCAAGGCTAGGGTAAGACCCTAGAGCCCTGGTGAATCTTATGAATTCTCATTAGGGAAAGACTAGGGCAAGATCCCAAAGTCATACTTTGTTACTTAAGCAAAAAGAGACTTAAGACAAAGGAAGTAGGACTAAGGGTCTTACAATTAGCCCAAGTGTCTTAAAAGTGGGACTAAGGGTCTTACAATTAGACCAAGTGTCTTAAAAATGTGACTAAAAGTCCTTGAAAATGCTAAGGGCATTAAGATTAAAAAGCTATAATACTTGCTTCGAACCCTTAAGTTTAAGGCCAAACAATACTAGGACTTCTAGTAAACTTAGGGATCTCAGCAAAAGGCTGATCCTGGTTAACTTGAATCTTAATTTGGGGGAAATAGAACCCTACAAGCCTATTATAAATGGAAAAAGGAGGTAAAAATTCAAAATTACATTTAAAATACTCCTTAGGGAACAATAAAAGTTCCCATTGGTCGGCAAGTTATGAGCTTCCTAAGGTAAAACATAATTAAAGTTCCTAAGGTCCCATGGGGAACCTTACTAAGAGTTCCTAAGGAAAAACATAATTAAAGTTCCTAAGATCCCATGGGGAACTTTGAGAAGAAAAACTAAGAGTTCGTATTTTTTAAACCTGTGATGCAAGATCCCATGGACTGGGGAACCTTGAGAAGATGAACCAAGAGTTGATATTCTTGTGTAAAGAAATCAAGCTTCAAGATTTAAAGAGTTAGAACAAGGTTCACATTAAAAGAAATTTAAAATCAAATATTACAACAAACACTTTAAAAGTGTTCCTATTCAAATCATTGTTCCAATCATTCTAATATTGTTCAAAGAAATTCTAATTGTTCAAAGAAAATTAAACAGTCATTAAAATGTTGAAGAGCATCAGCCTTGATGTTTGTCATTATGAACTTCTGAAGCCTCATTGCTCTTCTCTTCTTCTTCTTGCTTCTCCTTCTCAAAACTCTCCTCTTCTTCATCTTCACTCCCTTCTTGAACTTCTTCTTCTTCTGAATAATCAAAGGAAGGAGGCGGAGTTGCTTCAGCTTGTTTTTTGATATGAACCATGTTGACATAGTTCAATCTTCTTTCAAAGGAGTCAAAGGCTAGATATTCCTCTAACCCCATTCCCCAAGCTTCCAAGCACATCTCTCTAAGGAAAGCTTGGCCATCCATGTACATCTCAACAGCAGTGGTTGAGATCTTTTGTTCAGCGTCCTCCTTTTCATTTTTCAGCTTCTCCTTCTCCTCCTCAGCTTCCTTGAGCTTCCTCTTCAGCTCATCCACTTCCTCTCTGAGTCTTTTGGCCTCTTCCTTGGCATCCTTGGCGTCTTTTTCAACTCGGCCTTGGTTAGCAATGACAGCAGCAGCCTTCTCCACAGTCTCTTTGTCAGCATGGATCTGGTTAGCCAGTTCCATGCTCCTCTCCAAGACTACTTGATAGTCTTCCTTGGTTTTGTGGAGATCTCTGGAGAGAGCATTCATTGCATGCTGCCACTTGGCCTCAATCTTGTTTGTTTAAGCCACTACATAGGTAGCAGCTTTGTCATAGAACTCCATGTATTTTTTGTTTTCAGCCTTCATGGAGCCATAGAGTTTGGCCAAGTGTTCCAGACGGAACATAGACTGCAAGGGAAGTGAAACAAAGAGTTAGTTGATAAAATAATAATAACGGGAAGAGAATGGAAAAGAACACAGTTGTTGGAAGCATACCTCAGAGAGGTTATTGAAGATGGGTAGAAGATGGCCTCTAACAGATCCCTTGAGTGACTCTTTGTACTCAAGTTCTCCACAGCTTAAGATCTCCCTAATCAAACCCCTTTTGTAGTTGGAGTCAAATTTTTTGCTGGTTGAAGGGAGATCCTCCTCGTCATCAAGGAAGTTGGGGGATTCAGCCTCATCTGTTATGGGAACCGGTAAAACTATGGCATTAGGGTTCCTGGGAGAGTTAATGGTATCTGAAGATGAGCGTATANTCGAAGATGAGCGTATAGTTTGACATAATCTATGACTAAACTTACCCCCAGAAGCTCTAGCCTGTGCCTTAACACTTTCGGGGATGTTTCTCTCAACATATTTGGAGAGACCAATAACAGGGTCCTCATCAGGAGGAGAAGAAGGAGGTTCAGAAGCGCCAGCTGATTGGGAAGCAGGCATTGTGTTGAGGGGAGTGGCAGAAATGCTTTCCTTCTGGAGAATGGTTAAGGCAGTCAAAGGATCAACCAACCCATTGTCACTCTCCAGGGGGTTATCTTGTTCAGCCGGAGGAGTTTTGTTTCTCACCCCTATCACAAAATCACTCTCCCCGATCACAAAGGCACTCCTCCAAGAAAGGGAGGAAGTGTGGGGACTTGACTTGGTAATCTCAATCGGAGTAGCAGCAGCTTTGGAGGAAGCACCTTTTCTTTTGCTCTTCTTTGAGCTTGTACCCTGTGCTTCTGGTACTTCCTCCTTCTTTCTCTTATGGGAAGGCTTTGGCTTCCTCCCAGAAAACTTGCTTGTCTCCTGAAAAACAAGTGTTAGAAGAGTATAAAGGAATATTCAACAGATCCTACTAAGATGAACAACTTTCAGAGCAAAACCAATAACTTCCCATTTTGTGTACATCCTAGTTTTCCGAATTGAACGTACATTGACACAAAGTAGGGAAGCCACTGCTTACATCTTCCTAGAAGGAGACATTAAACAATACTTCCACTCTTGTGCCTACCCAGGTTCAACTTGCAACTTCCTAAGCCTAAGCTTCCTAGTTTGCCGAGTTGAACGTAAAATGACACAAAATAGGGAAGTTGAATTAATACTTCCTAAGGGGAAGTGTCATATTAAATCTTCCTAAGGGGAAGTAATGAATTAATACTTGCTAAATGGAAGTGTTAAATTAAAACTTCCTAAGGGGAAGTAATGAATTGATACTTCCTAATAGAAAGTGTCATATTAAATTTTCCTATAGGGGAATTGGTAAACTAACGCTTCCTAAAGGGAAGTAGGAACCTAAAGCTTCCTAAGGGGAAGTAAAAGGGACTTCCCCTCCTTATGCCATTGTACGTTCAACCCGGAAAACAAGGAAGTCAAAGACTTCCCACGTTGCCGAGTTGAACGCACATGGACACAAAGGAGGGAAGCCTAAAAAAATTCTAACTTCCTATAAAAGGAAGTCTAAACACACTTTCTAAGAGGAAGTATGATCTTAAAAGCTTCCTAAGGGGAAGTAAAAGGACTTCCCCTCCTTGTGCCGTTCTACGTTCAACCCGGCAAACAAGGAAGTCAAGGACTTCCCACTTTGCCGAGTTGAACGCACATGGACACAAAGAGGAGAACTCTAAAGTCATTCTAATTTCCTAAGGCGAAGAGGCTTCCTATGAAGGGAAGTCTAAATATACTTCCTAAGGGGAAGTACGATCCTAAAACTTCCTAAGGGGAAGTCTTAAATACTCTAGCTTCCTACAAGGGAGGAACTTCCTATAAAAAGAAATCTACACCTACTTCCTAAGTAAAGTTTTAAAATTCCTAAAGAGACGGAAGACTTCTACCTATTATATAGCTTCCCTACTTAGTGCCCACCTACGTTCAAGTCGGCAAAGTGGGAAGTCACTAAGTAGGGAAGTCCCTAATAACATTCCTAAGAGGAAGTGTTTAAATACCTAACTTCCCCACTTAGTGCCCACCTGCGTTCAAGTCGGCAAAGTGGGAAGACTCTAAGTGAGGAAGTTTATGTCAATATACTAATATATATATATATATAAAACTAAAATGCAAGTCTTAGTTTTGCAGAAATGTAAAATACCCGAGTCTTCGCCTTCTTTGAGGAAGTATCCTCCCCCAGCTTTTGAGAAACTTGCTTCCAGAACTCTTTTTGATTCATACTTCCTTTTTTGAATGGAGGAAGGTCAGCAACAGCTTCTTCTACAAAAAGAAAGGATACTTGGTTAGATAAGTGGAGAAAGAAACAGAAGTTCAGTATCAAATGATAAAGCAAAAATTACCCTGGTTATACTCATCCCCATAAATTACACCAGCAGCAACAAGGAAGTTGCGATCTAAGAAGAATTCGCTAAAGGGGATCCAGTTGTATCGAACTGTCAGAGATTGTTTCTTGATCTCCACTGTGGTAGATCTGAAGTATCTAAGTTTTGTTGCTCATTATCACTCAATCTAGGAAGCTCAAAGGATCTTCTAGGCACTTTGGAAAAGGATTCCATTTTTTCAACACTTCTACTCACCAATTTTTGTCATGGAACTTCACAACCACAATGGTTCCTCCATTGGGAACCTTGTTGGCTTTTTCTACACAAGTGAGGAACCCCTCACTGTTTTTCAGATAGACCACCCACGTTTGCATGGAGGCCTTTGAGAGATGGTGAAGATGAAGGAAGACCTTAAAGAAGCTTTCACTCCTCTAAGGCCACAAGAAGTCACATAAGACATTATGTGAACCCAAGAATTGGGAGTAAGTTGACATAGGCCAATGTCATATTTTTTGAAGAGATTAAAAATGATAAGGAAGTGGGAAACCTAAGTCCTAGGTCAATAACTTCATAAACAGGGAAGCGTCTTCCGGGCATCCAGAATGGTACCCCCTTGTTAGGGATGATCAGCTCAAAATACTCATTATTAAAAATCAAGTCACTACTTTAGTTTATTCCTTATTTACCCCTACATATTCATCAGAGATGACTACATCATCAGCACCAGGATAGGCACCTCTCTTCTTCTTAGGCTTGGAAGTGGTAGCCTCAGAAGCCTCTCTCTTTCTAGTAGGAATCTCCCTTACTTCCTCCTCGGGAGCTTCCTGTGCAGCTTCAGCATCCTTTCTTCCCTCAACCTGGGGAGTAGGATCTTGCTGATCAAGAGGATTCACATCTAAAACTTCAGATGCTGGAACTCTCAAAGTAGCAGTATCTTTATAGGCAGTTTGCTTAACTCTTGCCATTGCAACTTCCTACACAGGAAGAGAAGGAAGTAGGAAAGACCCAGACAATAAATGATCAGGAACAACTGAAGAATGAGTTCCAACAGAAGAAGTAGTACGAGGAGAAGGAAGTAATTTAATAGAGTTCTCATTATTATTTGGGGAAGAAGAGGATGAAGAAGCCATTGGAAAATAAAGACAAAGAAGTAAAGGAAAAACAAGAAAGAAAAAGAATTCAGGTAAATACCTGAAAAAGAGAAGAAAACTAGGATCTACTGTTCACACCGGAAATCGCCACAACAACTCGCCGGAAATCGCACCACAGGTCTCCGGAAATTGCCTCTGAAGCTTCTTGGGAGTTTGAGAGAAATCTTGAGAACTTTTAGAGAGAGAAAGTGAAATAAAATGATTGTGAAACAATCATTTTCAATCATCCTATATATATAGAAATTTGAAGGGGCACAAGAGTAAATTCCCCCTTAAAATTTGAATTCCCCCCCCCAAAAAAAATCAAAAGGGGTGGTTGCGGCATTAATAAATGCTAAGGCGGGTTACAAAATAACTTCCGTAACAGAAAGAGACGTCAGTTGGGGCATGGGTTATGGATCCAAACACCCAACTGAGGGGCAAATGATGTGGCACGCCAACTTATGCCACGTGTCAGCATAATAATGAGCCATGTGTCCACTAAGAGTCCAGGTGGCACTGCCACTTGGCAATGACTGGACCACAAAGGTGGGCTCCATACGACCACGTATCATTGTAAGAATGGGCCACGTGTCCACAAAAAATACTTAAAAGAAGAGAAACCTCTGCCACGTGTCGCAGTCCTATTCGAGGCTACAAAGTAGGATAAAAGGGGGAATTTGGGCCTTGAGGTTTGAATGTAAAACCCATAAGGCTTGATCAAGTATCAACCAATTAGACGACGACAAATGTCATCGTCCTATTCGTTGGCCTCCAAACCTAAAGGCTATAAATACCCCTCAAAATCATCATTTTTGGGGCATTCAACATTCAATTCAATCTTCATTCATTCTTACATCAAACTAAGAGAATTTCTCTCACTAGTTTCCCTCTCTAGATTACCACATTGTTAATTATTGTTAATTTGCCTTAATCCTTATACAAATACTTACTTAAGCATCGGAGGGGGAAAAAATCCTATGAGGATTTTATTCCCTTGTTTTGCAGGAATCAAGGTCCGTGCCATCATGAAGTCAACAAGCCAACACCTGTCCGTCTGAAGTGTAGCCCTCTAGTTCCCTCTCCACGTATTTAGTTGAAGAGACCCTACCAGGAACTCTTTCTACATCAATAACCGTTAGATATGAAGTTTCTCCCATTCAAGCACCATGGGCGGCTTAGAAACTGATGTAGTTGGGATAAGGTTCTATCATTCTCGGTTGCTTAGAGACTATGGGCCCCACCAAGTCAATAGTTCCTCCCCGAAAAATAGTAGTATCCCTGTAATCCTAAGACATGTTTCAAACACATGGAGGCCAAGTGTATGTTACATGTATGCAATATGACTAAAAAAATGCAAATGTTCTAAATAGAACAGGTATATAATTTGAGAGAAAATTTTCAAGTCTCACCCTCTATTAGTCCCCAGTGGAGTCACAACTATAGGGGCCCTGGATTTTTGGGTTCCAAATTTTTTGGTCACCTTCCCCAAACCGTCCATAGGTCGAGTTAAACCTAAAAAATTGGCTTAAGGAAAGGTGAAATGGACTTTTTGAGAAGTATTTTGCAAAAAAAACAAGAGCGTAGGAATTTCAGTCACGCTACCGTGGTAGCGTGACAAAGTTTGTCACGCTGACTGTGCAGCGCTATAAAGTTTGTCACGTTGCAGGTGTAGCACAGCAAACTTTGTGACGCTGCAACGTTAGCGTGACAAAGTCTGTCGCGCTACGCTATTTTAGTGTTTTTTTGTTTTTTAATTATCTTTTTTCGAGTGAGATAATATCAACGAATACGGACGATGCTAGTAAGGAGTCGCCAATGAGTTTTAGGAATCAAACTCATAAACCGCGTATTTAGATTGATTATGAATGGGACACAAATACGGGACGATAATCTAAATTGCACGAATAATCTTTTCGATCCCATGGGAATGACTCCAAGTTATGATCTTACGAACCAAAGGTTGGATTCGGGGTGAAGGTACTAATATGGCAGAGTGCATCATATTGGCCCGTAGGCGACCATTACTAGTTTTCTCTCAATTATACAGAAGTTATATAAAGAACTACAAATAATAATTCACAACCTAACACAAAATTACTATTATTTTGGTGAAATCATATAAAACTAATTAATTTAGTGAAATCGTCGTTGAGATTAATTCAAGGTCCCTAGCATGATACAATTCTTCCAAAAATTATGTTAGTTTAATGTGAGAAATTAATTCAAATTAAGCCCTTTAACAAAAACATTGTAAAAAAAAGAAATAAATATACAAATAAATAAATACAACAATCAACACATAAAGTTTAATTTAAGACTCTCAGAAAACTTA
The DNA here is from genome assembly GCA_016808085.1 of Suaeda aralocaspica. Taxonomy (NCBI): domain Eukaryota; kingdom Viridiplantae; phylum Streptophyta; class Magnoliopsida; order Caryophyllales; family Amaranthaceae; genus Suaeda; species Suaeda aralocaspica. Next base: position 800,642 of record PYUH01000586.1, on the reverse strand, counting down.
CACTTCTCGCTTGATTATTGTTTCTTCGAGTACTAATTTGGACAAAGTTTCAAAATTAATTCGTAATAATAAGAAATTAACCCACTTTATTAGAAATGAAATAAAAATAATAATTTGATAGAGAAAAGTTTAAGTGTAAAGAGAAAAAGAAAAAAAAGAGAGAGAAAGTAGGTTTAGAAGAATGAGAGAATGTCGGTTTTGGAAGTGTGAGAATGGGTAAAAAAATAAGAGAGTCAAGAGGATCCGTTTTAGAGGAGAAAAAAGGGTATTTATAAGAAAAATGTGTGGCGCGACAGGTTTTATCACGCTGGACAGGTAGCATTACAAGTTTAGTAACGCTGACCAGTCAGCGTGACACAAGCTGTCACGCTGCGCAGCTGGCACTAGTTTTCTTGTCACGCTGTTGCGTCAGCGCGCTATGCTAAAATTCGTTTTTTTTTTATATAAATCAAATATTGGGCTGATATAAAAATCCAATAATATAAATGGGCTTTTTTTAAAAAATTATTTTGTAATTTATGAAAAATAGTAAAGTTAAGTCCAATAACATCAATTGTCCGATAATCTAGAGAAGTGGGTTTTATTGTTCATCATGGAGTCTTACCACGGGACCGGGGATTGAATTAGATGTCTACAGTACCCTAATTAGAAGTCGTAGATCATTGTTCCATACGACTCCACCCATTGTTCATACTTAAGGTATATAAGAGTTTTGGTGCAACTCCTCTTTCACTTTACGTGATTAACCGGTTTAACAATGTTCTAACTCACATACAACGTCACAAAAAAGCATGAATAAATTCATACAAGTCATATTAACTATCTTTGATGTAAGATGATTCTAAAAATAATGTTGTGTGTCCTTTAATTAAACTAAACTTCCTTTACCACACATTAACTGTGAGTGGCTAACTATTTATCTTTTCCTTGAACGCACATTAAACTGTGAGTGGGAACAAGTATATAAATATTTGCTCGTTAACTTCTATTAATCATGTGAATAAAAATTCACAAACTACCTTACTTGTTGATTAAGTAGCCAACCAACATAACTAACTTTCTTTCTTCTTCAATAAGCTATTGGCCAACTTTAACAATAAATTTAACATTCCAAATTAATCATGAAGAATTTATATTACTATAGATGTAAAATGTTAAAACAATATACAATCATGCTTTTCATACTTTCAATAATTTCTCATGCATGACAACTCAAAGTCAATCAAGCAACAATTTATATTTACAAGCATAACATACAAGATCATCAACCAAGCATGAACTCTAATTCTATAACCACCTTTACTACTTACGTAGAAAGTAGTGGTGAACCACCACAACTCCTAGAAATTGACTAACTCGAAGTCTCCTACATAGAGAAAATCGAATCTAAATTAAAACCTTATTGTCTAAATTCTATAACAAATTTAAATTAACGTTTTATGTTGGAAACTTGTCCAAAACGTCCCCTATATGGTCTCTATTTAATCCCATAGTTTATTTTAATTTTTCCATTGCAAAATACTTGATTTTTGGTAATTTTCCAACAATGGCAACTTTGTAAAATCTCTTAAAAACACTTTTAAAACCTTCTAAATATCAAAATTTAATCATAAAACACCATTTTATTGTGTTTTGGTCTTCCTGCCCTCCAATAGCTCACCTTCTTACCCTTATTAACTAATGAGATCTTCTGTGGCTCACACAAAATCTCAGCCTTATGCTCACTCAACCAATCCATCCCTAGAATCACTTTAAAGTCACCAAAGTCAAACTCAATTAGGTTAGCCTTAAACTCCACTCCCTCAATTTCAACTGGAACATCCAAGAATCTCCTTAAACATTGTAATTCCTACCCTGATGGTAACATTATCGACATTTTTATCGTATCTACTTTTCCCAAAACATTCATTAACTTTTCCAAAACCTTAGTGGATACAAAGGAATATGTTGCACCAGAACCAAACAAAACTTTAACAGGAAGACAGTGAATAGAGAATGCACCAGTAATCACATCCTTACTACCATCAGCTTCACTTCAATCCATCACATTCAGCTTTCTAGTATACGAGGCCTTAGTCTGACCTATTCCATTTCCACTTCCATTCCTATTTCTAACTTGTTGCATTACCTTTCCTCCCATGTTTCCTTGGAAACCCTTCTGCTGACCTCCAGTGGAATTTCCTTTGAATTGAGACCCTTGTCCTTCCTTTCCCTTGTTCTTAGAGAAGCACTCATACACACGGTGTCCAAGCTTGTTAAATAAACGACAAGTCACTGGGTTCCCAGCACAGTCCTTGCCTGCGTGATTGGTAGGGCATTTCTTGCAGAAGTACACACGACGTCCTTGATTAGCCATTTGAGACCTATTCCCATTTCCATTAGCAAGCTTTCCAAAGTTTCCCTTATTACCCTGAAAGTTATTGTTGAAACAAGGCTTCTTAAATCCACCATGACCCCCTTGTTAGTTGAAGTTTCCTCCACCATCCTTTCTTTTCTCCCTCGTCTCACCTTCTTTCATCATCTCCTTCTTCTTCTGGTCTAAGGCATACAGATGTGCAGCTTTGCCATACAGCTCATCCAAAGACTCAAAAACTTGCCTAGCTAGTTGCAATTGAATGTCTATGGGTAACCCTCTCTCAAAACGACTAGCCTTCAACTTTTCGGTTCCCACAGCCTCCTTAACAAACCTAGACAACTCTATAAACTTCGAATAATACTCTGTAACTGACATACTCCCCATCTTAAGCTCCAGAAACTTATCGGCTTTCTGTTTCTGAAGGAACACGGGATAAAACTTATCGTGGATCTGTTCTCGAAACACAACCCAATTGAACCCTGGCAAAGCCCTAATCACAGCTTCATTTTGTGACCACCAACCTCTTAGATTGTAAACTGCATCGTTTACATTAAACTCCTGTAGATACTCAACTACCCCAAACAACTTGTTAAACTCTATCAATTATCCCTCTAAAACAGTTGGGTTGGGTTCTTCTTGGTAGTAGGTGGCTTACTTTGAGCAATTTTCTTGAAAAGTTCCCCAGCGGGGTCACCTCCATTACCATTTCTTCTAGTAGCTAAATGTTCAGCTACAGTAGCTAATTGCCTCACTACATCATTCAGCTGATTGTTGTTACGTTTATCCATTCTATTTCTCCTGTGGAGGGAAAAGACCTTTATATTAAACTCTGTCTAACTTTAAGTTAGAGCAACACAAGCTTATAACATAAAATAAAAGCATTTCCTCGATTCGTATCATAAAAGAAATTCTCATTCTTTTAGTGCGAATGATTCACTTAATTTTGATTGTTTACACAACCATTCAAATAAAAATAGAGCACATAATAAACAAATAAAATTCCCTTGGTTTTACTCTACTTAGACATCATTTAAAAAAGAACTGACTCATTTATTATTTGATTCCCACAAGGGCTCTTAAATGCTTAGTTTGCTAAAGTTCCTTATGGCTCACTGCCACTTATTTGCAAAGTAAATAATAATCTAAAATGTCCATCGTTCTAAACAAGATTAACTAACTCATATCCATAACAAAACTTCTAAACATTAACATTATCCGGCTTATCCTTAGGCACCACATATTTCTTGGGTATGAACTCAGAATCATTTTAAAATCATCTTCCATATCCTCCACAATATCTTCATCCATGTCTTCTTCGGGGTCAAGATCCTCTACTTCTTCGGAATTAGTCACCAAGTCCACAACACTAGAATCACTGGATTTGGGTTCTCAATCTCACAACATGAACTATCCTTCGACTTATAGCCTTGAGAATCTGAAGTAGCTTCACTTTTACTCATTGCTTCATTATCTTGACCACTTGGGATTGGTGCGGGTGGGGTCTCATAATCAGCATTTGATTCCTGGAATTCTTGCTCCTTCTTTGGAATGTAATCTTCCAAATACGTCCAACCACAACCCCATTGACCATTTCGATCCCTATACTTAGTGTAGTTTGGAATTCCTCCAATGAAATTAAAACCACTAAACTTTGCCTTGATCTCCAAATAGACTGGACGGTTTGGCAAGCAATAAACAATTAAAGCAGACACGTGATCGGGTTGGTCCCACTGTGGTAACTTCAACACTGAACTCATATATGAACAATAGAACCGAATCTTCCATACATATTGAGGTGGACTCTATAGTCCTTCTTCTCTAAGGTTCCCATCTGAGTTTCTTATTAGGCATATTAAACACCATCGTGCAGCGACACTTAAAACTTGGGCCATCCTTCCCACAACAAAACCAAGCTAACAGTTCTACAACAAAAGGTTTGGTGGCTAACATACAATTTCTTCTACACATAATTATCCACATAAACAACACTTCAAAACATATAATTAAATGCATGAAGGAAAAGAAATAAATTCTATCCTACATGCCCAAACTTCCTACCCAATCTCACCACATGATATGAAAGCAATAACACATAATACATACCTGAATTCCTTGCATACCTGCACATGTAAGTGATTTTAAAACTTTTATTTTTCAAAACTTTCTATTTACGGAAATTACTATTTTTAGATAAATTTCCATTTCGAACAAATTTCTAAAATAAGAAATTCCTCTTTCCAAAATAAAACTTAAAATACCCCCAAAAATAAAAAAATATATATATTTTATTTTATTTCGAAAACTAAGCTCTGGTAACCACTTTGTAACACCTTGGAATTTCCTAACTTCATTCTTTAGATTTTCCGGAAAACATTATAATATGAATAAAGAATAATAACTATTAAAACTCCTATATTAACTAGTAAAAACCAAGGTATTACCGCCACCGTGATAACGGCTAAGGCTTTTAACAAAGTACTACAGCGGAATTCTTTAAAAACCAAAACCAAATTAAAACTTGAAACGAAATTTAAATAAACTTGAAACAAACCAAAGTCAAAGATAAAAGAAAACCAAAATAAATCTTTATTACACTCCAGAACAATCTTAATGGCCCTTCAAAACCAAATAAACTTTAAACTTCGGAAATCAAAAGTCAACATCCAACAAAACAATAAAAAGTTACTAGTTCACATAGCTACGAAAACTATAATGCAAGCGCTCACACTCCAACTCAACATGATTGACTTATGCCCACTTGTACCTGTAGCCTTCCCTTATTCTAGACCACTACTCGCCATCAAGTGGGTCATCGTACGGCCGAGTCATAGACAATGCCATGCACACAAAACACATAGTCAGCAAAGCTGAGTACATAAATACCAAAGACTGTGCAAAACATGATTAGTATTGAAAATAAAATAAAAGTATAAAACACATACTTCCAGTGCATTAAAAATGTAAAAGATTACAACGTCTTGTGCCCCAATTAGAAGTCATAGATCATTGTTCCATACGACACCCCCCATTGTTCATACTCAAGGTATATACGTTCTAAGAATTTTGGTATGAATCCTCTTTCACTTTACGTGATTAACCGGTTTAACAATGTTATGACTCGCATACAATGTCACATAAAAGCATGCATAAAATCAAACAAGCCATACTAATTATTTTTGATTTATGATGACTCTAAAAAATAATCCTGCGTGTCCTTTAATTAAAATAAACTTACTTTACCAGACATTAACTGTGAGTGGCTAACTATTTATCTTTTCCTTGACCACACATTAAACTGTGAGTGGCAACATGTATATAAATATTTTCTCGTTAGCTTTTATTAATCATGTGAATAAAAATTCACAAACTACGTTACTTGTTGATTAAGTAACTAACCAACTTAACTAACTATCTTTCTTCTTCAATAATCTATTGGCCAACTTTAACAATAAATTTAACATTCCAAATTAATCATGAAGAATTTATATTACTATAGATGTGGATTGTCAAAACAATATAAAAATTTGCTTTTCATACTTTCAATAACTTCTCATGCATGTCAACTCAAAGCCAATCCAGGAACAACTTATATTTACAAGCATAACAATGTAAGTGCAAGCAACAGTGGCGTTAATAATATTATTGATATCAGTGCTATGGATAATGATATTAGTACAATTGATAATATTAGTGATGTCACTGCATTCAACAACTTCGAAGGTGGTAATATTAATTGTATCAATAGCAAGGATGCAACCATGGGTGAAATAATTGCATATGGTGATACAAGTTATATGGGTGCATCAAGGGTAGGGATTTGTGTGTGCATGGTCACATATCAATAAGTGGCACGCAAATCAAGGCAAAGAATGGTGGATTTTGGGGAACAAGATGGTTTTTGCCTATGAGTGTTTTTCCCACTGGGTTTTTCTCATTTCAGGCTTTGAGACTTTACTTCTTGGTGAGTCTTGATCATCATAATTATGCTAAAATACATGGAGGACAGATTCTTGAAGGTTTATTGATTAAAATATTGGATCTTGAAGTTCTTGAAGGAATCTTGAAACTTGCGCACAAAAGGGACGGTTTCTTGAAGCGTGTTTCTTGCGTTTTTTCCAAGTTCTTGGGCAGCAAGTATTCTGTAATTTTTAGCTTAAAATCTGATGATTATCTTGATAAAAAATTATTTAGTCAAGTTGTTAGGATATTTTATTGATTAGTTAGTTTGTTAGAGTTTGTTAGGCAAGGTAAGATCAACATGCAGTGATGAGGTGGCATACTGATCTTGCTGTGTGTTTGTTTTGTGAGGGCCGAATTTTTTTGTGTTTGTGCGTGTGTTTTGCTGTGTTTAGCTAGGATTTTTGTTGATGATTATACCTATAACTAATCTCAACATTCGGCTGTAAAAAAAAGTTTGAATTGAATAAAAGTTTGTTTGTTTACTTAAAACAAATTTCCGAAATTTTTAAGAGTTGGTGGGTTTTCCTTTATACTCTGGTGAAGATTATTTAGTGGCTTTGAGGGTGCTTAGGCTTTAATCAAAGGCTAATTGATTAACCTAAATTTAAGAATTTTGGTGGCTTGGCCTTTAGAATTTAGAAAATTTAGCCTATCCTTGTGGGTTTTCCAAATCATAAGAAAATCACATCGCATAACATGCAAGATCATCAACCAAGCATGAACTCTAATTCTATAACCGCCTTTAGTACTTATGTACCCTGTAAAGTAGTGGTGAACCGCCACAACTCCTAGCAATCGACTAACTCGAAGTCTCCTACATAGAGAAAATCGAACCTAAATTAAAACCTTATTGACTAACTTCTACAACAACTCTAAACTAACCTTTGACGTTGGAAACTTGTCCAAAACGTTCCCTATATGGACTCTATTCAATCTCATACTTTATTTTAATTTTTCCATTGCAAAATACTTGATTTTCTGTAATTTTCCAAAAACGGCAGCTTTGTAAATTTTCTTAAAAAAACTCTAAAAACTTCTAAACATCATATTTTAATCATAAAGCACTATAGTCTTGTTTTAAGATCATCATACAATATTTAGATGCATTAAAAATAATTATGACTACTTATTTCACGTGTTACTATTTTTGTCGTGTATGAACATGTGTTAATAAAAATTCACAACTTTGTTTTATAATTCAGAACTCATGAAAAACTCATATAAACATCATAAATCCATCATAAAACTCTTTTACAATCTATTATCATCGTCATGAATCAAATTTATGCTTTAAAATAATTTTTCATAAAATAAAACAGGTTCATAATATTTTTACTATTAGTTTTCATGATTATAAAAACTGGACAGCATAATAAAACAACTTTAAAGCCCTATAAAATCCATCTAAACTTGATAAAGTCATCATAAATTCATACAACATCAATTCATGACCATAATATTGAAGTTTAAGTCATTAAAAACCATAAAATCATGAATTTCATCAACCCTAATTTAAAATTTCATGATCAACTTTATAAATTCATACTTTAAACATAAACATAACTTCATAAAACATAATAAGCATCATAAGAACATGATTAAACATAATTATTAACATGAATTTTTGCAAGATTGAACTAAAACGAAAAGAAGAATAAAAAAAATTTGTATATAGTGTTTGTAAATACCAAGGGGAGGAAGAGGTGGTGGCCCAAGTGGTGGCCGGCAGTAGCAGCGGCAACAGGGGCGATAGCGGCGCCAACGAGCTGTGTTCGCCGAGAGGCGAACGAATAATTTTTTTTTTTTTTGGAAAAATAACCGAGAACCGTTTTTTACCTCAAATTTTTTGAAATCCTAAAATCTAACATTGCAAGATAAATCTAAAATTTTGGGTTTTAAGGGATATTTATAGGCCCCAAAGTAAATACCCTTAATGTTTGAAATTACTTTTATGCCCTTGTTTTAAAACAATTTAGGAAACTCTAAAAATTCTATTTTAAGAAACTCTCCAAAATATTTAATAAAACTTAAAATAACCTCAAATATTATTTATAAACATAAAATAATTACGTTGATTAAAAGTTATTTAAATTCCCTTTCTTTAATATTTTTATTGAACTTAATCTTTTAATTAAAAAATTAAAAACATACATATAAAGTACGAATTAACTCTTTAAAGTACGTGAATATATGGGGTATTACAGTTCAATCCAAGCTCGAGGCATTTTGGTCTTGGTCAAACCCACTTCAATTCAATCAAAAATGGGTCAAGAAAAGCCAACTTAGCCAGAGGTTACGGTCTTTTTCGGGAGTTAAAACTTTCGTCTGTCTGAATGTAAGTTGAAAATTGTGTGATGATACTTTTTATCAATTTTATTAAACTTGTTCAATAAAATATAGTCCTATGATATCCTAGCGTTCGTAAAGAAATGTGTCTAATATTAGTTGGAAATTTCGCTTGTTTAAATATATGATCATGTTTATTAAAAGTATATTAGCAATAATTAATTCCTTGTGCTATTATGCAACTTCTATTTTGTGAATCTTGATAAGATAATAACTTTATCAACTATCCTGGTAAACCAACCCAGATGGTGAAAGATAAATGATAAATTGGTACAAAGTACAATATAATAACAAATTATATTTTGAAAATGTAATGAGTTAATGTTACAGTGCATTAATGTAAGCTTAAAACGTCATATTATATTGGAAAAATTTATAAAAATAAACCCAACTATGGGCGTTCATCTAATAAAAGACCGAACTTTGATTAATCCAAAAATGGACCCAACTTTCATGCTCATTTTCCAATTTTGGACCCTCCCTAAATTTTAACCTATAAAACCAAGTAAATCTTTTTAATTATCCGGTTTTTTCTTAACATTTGGAGGTTTCGGGTGGAAGGATGATTGTGGTGGTGGTTTCAGGTGGTCCTGCTTAAGCAAAAATTGGATAATTAGCAAGATTTACTTGATTTTACAAGTTAAAATTTAAGAGGGTCCAAAATTGGAAAATGGGTATGAAAGTTGGGTCCAATTTTGGATTAATCAAAGTTCGGTCTTTTATTAGGTGAACGCACATAATTGGGATTATTTGTATGAATATTTCCTATTATATTTTGTTCAGTATATTCTTTGATGTGGATTTTGGGTAGTACTCGCAAATACACTGAAAACCTCACTTTTTTTTTTTTGTCAATTAAACTCTCCACTTCTGGATTGATTTAATTGAAGACTAATTAATTAACACAATCCTGTAATTAATTAACTAGGTTCTAAATTTGTTAATCACTCCTGACTCACAAATTTATGATGGAAATTTCGAACAAATTGATATCCACAATTTGAGTAAAATTTCAAAAATTTGTATTGAAAAACTCAATGCATAAAAACTTAATTAATTTACAAACTAATGTTGAGATTTTTTATAGGTATAATCATCAACAAAATCCTACCTAAAAACAGCTAATAAAACACGAAAACCCCAAGGAAAATAATCCCCACTTGTGCAACTTGCACAAGTTGTTCAACAAACTAAAGATAAGATTGCCACATTATCATGCAACTTGCACTTTGATCTTATCTTTCCTAACAAACTCTAACTAACTAACTAATCAAGAAATTATCCTAACAACTTGACTAAATAATTAATAAGCAACATAATCATCAGAAATTACACCAAAAATCACGAAATCTTGAAGATACACAAGAACCACAAAAATCGTCCAAATTCCCGCCATAGTGCTTCGTCCAATTTTGCGCAAATTTCAAGAATTCCAAGAACTTCAAGAAATGCTTCAAGATTCAATTTTTTAATCAAGAAACCTTCAAGAAACCTCCATGTCTTATAACATATTTATGATGATCAAGACTCCACAAGAACTAATAATAATAATGTCCAAAATGAGAAAATTTATCAAGTGAAATGGGAAAAGCCCATGGACCAAACCAACTTGTTCCACCATGTCTTTCCATCCTGTGAGTGCATTAATTAGAGTTACTATCACTTAACTTATCTGATGGCTCACTCCACTACTGACAAGCATATTGATGGCTAACAGTTAATAGTGTTGGCTAGGAAGCCACCACCATCACATGTCTCCACAGCGTCAGTGTTCATCATTATCATTGTCACCCATACCGGGGATTTATCTTTGTCAAACCCAATAGGATTTATTAGTAAGTTGATTTTCTCATCCACTATTGGTGTATCATCATAGATATTCAAATTCACATCATTCTCCCCTAGTTGAGAATAATTTGTCCTCAAATTCACGTCATCCCAACATGGAATAAATGAATCACTACCTGTGCATTTTTTGATTTGCAATATAAGCCATATCCAAGCATTGAACAAACTGATTATGACAATCACCTTTTTTACCCTCATTGATTCTTGATCATTCTGCCCTCCTTTGAAAAAAATACAACCTCGAATTTTTTCTTTTGTAGAGAAAAAAGAATGAATGATCACACAAATATCATCTTGATATCCCATGTCACAATTCGATTGATGAACAAAAACTTTGAACATATGAGCACAACTTTGAATTTTATCATCTTGTGTAGCGTCATTGAAATGACAAAGTACTCCTGGGGGAGTTCCAATACCAAGAGAATTTTCAAACAAAGTTGGTGTTGAATAAATCATATCACCAATAGCACCTTCAATAACTTTCGTTTCATGATCCAACATATCCAAAATTTGTGAAAAAATCAATCAGTGTCGATTCTTGGGATGGCTTGCGGACTGCAATCTCTTCGCTGTGACCTAATTCTTCAACATCTTGCGAAACTTTATTGGCATGATCCTTGAGTTATTCATTCACTGTAACATCTTCCAATGATAACACTGATTCAAACTCATGAATATGATGGAGAACTCTAGATTTGTCCATAATAAACGGTTTCGACTGTTCTTCTTGCAACTCTTCCAATAATAGTTCTAAATATAGCTCCGAAGAAATTTCTACATCGTTATCACATTGATTCCTTACATGGCCAAACCCTTTACACTTAGAGCAATCCGGTTTGCTTCCAAGGACAAAATATGAGAGCAAGTCTTGTGCAGACACTTTAGTGCTATTCCAATCCATCATCTAAAACTGTCCAGAATTTTGGATGAAAACATGAAGACAAAAACCCAACCTAAACAACTTCTATATGGCTAATTTTTTGTGGAGATCTTCCCCTATATGTTTACTACACTCGACCAAATTTTCATGCACAGAATCGTTGCCAAAATTTCTATGTGTAATTTGCGCTAAAATCAGTCCAATAAATATGATTTCTGACCACTTGCAAGAAAACGATTTCAAAACGATTCTTCCTCAAATATATTGATTCTGATATTTTACAATTTGAAAAAAAGAATTACTCAAAAATCCATTGTAACGAAGGAGAACCAGCCACTTTAATTCTTCCCTCGAAACTAGAAACACGGAGGAAGTGAAAACAACAAACCAAGGATCGTGAAAAATTAAAAATTCTTCAAAACCCTGAAATCTAATACCAAATTGATGTGGATTTTGGGTAGTACTCGCAAATACACTCAAACCTCATGTTTTTTTTTTTTTTTTTTTTTTTCAATTAAAATCTCCACTCATGTATTGATTTAATTGAAGACNAACTCTCCACTCCTGGATTGATTTAATTGAACACTAATTAATTAACACACTCCTGTAATTAGTTAACTAGGTTCTAAATTTGTTAATCACTCTTGACTCACAAATTTATGATAGAAATTTCGAACAAATTGATATCCATAATTTGAGCAAATTTTCGGAAATTTGTATTGAAAAATTCAATGCATAAAAACTTAATTAATTTACAAACTAATGTTGAGATTATTTATAGGTATAATCATCAACAAAATCCTACCTAAAAACAACTAATAAAACACGAAAAACCCTAGCAAAATAATCCCCACTTGTGCAACTTGCACAAAATGTTCAACTTGCACTTTGATCTTATCTTTCCTAACAAACTCTAACTAACTAATTAATCAAGAAATTATCCTAACAACTTGACTAAATAATTAATAAACAAGATAATCATCAAAAATTACACCAAAAATCACAAAATCTGGAAGATGCCCAAGAACCACAAANGAAATCTGGAAGATTCCAAGAACCACAAAAATCGTCCAAAATCACGCCATAGTGCTTCGTCCAATTTTGCGCAAATTTCAAGAATTCCAAGAACTTTAACAAATGCTTCAAGATTCAATCTTTTAATCAAGAAGCCTTCAAGAAACCATTCTCCATTTCTTTTAGCATATTTATGATGATCAAGACTCCAGAAGAACTAATAATAATAATGTCCAAAATGAGAAAACCCTATTAAGTGAAATGGGAAAAACTCATGGACCAAACCAACTTGTTCCCTGTAACCACCATATCTTTCCATCCTGTTAGTACATTAATTAGAGTTACTATCACTTAACTTATCTAATGACTCACTCCACCAGTGACAAGCAAGTTGATGGTTAACAGTTAATAGTTTTGGCTAGGAAGCCACCACCATCACATGTCTCCACAATGTCAGTGTTCATCATTATCATTGTCACCCATACCTGTGATTTATCTTTGTCAAACCCAATAGGATTTATTATTAAGTTGATTGACTCATCCACTATTGGTGTATCATCATAGATATTCAAATTCACATCATTCTTTAATGATGATTGTTGTCCAATAGAATTATACGTCTTAAAGCTCAGTTTGATTTTATTTGAATTCTAATAAATATATTCTCATATATTAGAGTGCTACATTTGTTAACTAAAAATAAGCTTATAATCATCTAAAAAATTAACAAAATCAAGAGTAAATCACATGTTTATAAAGTTAAATTTTTACAAAATTGTTAATAATAATCAAGAGTAAATTGGTCACAAAATTGGTTAAAATTGTATGTCTTTAAAATTGGTGATAATTTTGAAATTTTAAAATTGGTCAAAGTTATTCTTTTTTTTTTATTGTTTTAGCTTCTTTGTAAACATAGATTAACTTCTTTTGTGATAAAATTGATTTAGTCATAATCATCCAATTTTAAAGATAAATTATACTTCTTTGTTCATAAAATCAAGAATCATAATCTCATACACTTTAACTAGCATTAATGTAATATTTGCCCAATATATTTATTGAATTATTTTTGATATAGTTGCTAGTCATACATATAGACATATAATATCAATCATCATCAAAAGTCGAAAGCTTTCACGTTAATAATTTCAATATACAAATATACAATATGTCATGCTAAGCAATTTTAATTTAAAAGGAAATGATCAAATTTCAAATTAAATTAAGATAAAATATTATTTTATTTCAGTTTACACTCAATTCAGTTCGGGTTAGGACAGGACAATTGTTTAAACAGGTTACTTCATAGTCAAATCAGTTCAGTTTGATACAACTTGTTTTTAGGTTTTGTACAGGTCAATTTCAATTTGAGTCTTTACGGTTCAGGTTCAATTAAGTTCAATTTATTGATTTACCGGTCAAAAACAATATAGGTTACTTTCAGTTTAAGTCATTTTCAAGTTACAGGTCACTTTCAATTCAATTTATTTCGATTTCGGTCAAGGGCAGTTCAGTTAACCCAACGGGTTCCAATTCGAATTGAAACCCTAAACACACCTCTTACCACATTTCTTGTGGACCAACCCTGGACCTTATCACTAAGGTACGTTCTAGAGGATGTTAGGAGTCAGAAGTTATTGCTTTAAGAGATGATTGTATAAACCAAGGACCTTATCATTTACCGCTATTCAAGTCTTCATACAAAATCTTTTAAGGTTTATCCAAAGGTTTCAAATTTCTCAATTATACCCCTTAAATAATTTTTTTTAGTCATTCATAATCATTCTTATATTCCGTTGTTAGTGTTGTCTTTAATCGATTTTTATATTCAGAGGGAAGACACTTTCTAGGTTTTTTTTTTCCTAAAAATTAATGTAAAAAAAATAGCCTAGTGGAGATTTATAAGCCAAAGCCCTTAATTTTATTTTGAGAAAAATTCCCTCTAAGTTAGAGTAAATTAAATATTACTTTCTGTTGCTACTAAATTTCAAGTCAAAGTCAACGACAAGTAATTAAATAGCAAATGATATTTTATTAATAATTTGAATGTAGGTACAATCTCTGTAAACAATTTATAGAAAATAATCTAAGTCTTCTGATTCTGTTCCACTGCTAGGATGACACTTGTCGACGTTAATGAAATTTGACAGTTGCTGACGTCAACCAAAGATGACACCTGCTATTGTCAACCAAATTTGAGTGGGTGTTGACCAACTTCAATGTCACTTGAATGTATTTAATTATCCCTGAACAATCGGCATGAATTTGTTGTGCTTATTGATTGCTGACAGAGAGAGTTTGTAAATTCTTTGGAATGTCTTCGATTGACTTTTTTTCCCAATGAATTTCTCTTCCCCCTTCTCTTGAGGTGATGATGGGTATTTATAGGAGAGTTTGACCTCCATCTTGGACCCGGAGATGTGGGCTTGGATTCTTCTGATGACTTGGAAGTCTTGTAGTCTTTTTGGCCTAATAAACATTTTATTTGGACTAATAATATAATCGGCCCAAATAATTTAATTGTGACCCAAATTAATTAATTAATTTGGATATTTGATTTAAAGGAATAGATTAATTAAATTGAGCAAATATTTATTTTATTTAGCTCAAATAATTAATTTATTTAATTTTCGACACTTTGATAAAAATTTCGGTGTCTACAAATTATCCCCTCCAGACTGTGTCACGTACATGATCTTGAGTGTTTAATCGTGACAGGGTCTCGATGTGTTTGACTTGGAAGTCTTTTTTTTTAATCTACGTCATGTACACATGCTGAAGTGTTTACTCATGAGCCGGTCATTTGACTTGGAAGTCATACTTTAAAAAGAACGTTTCCCAAGTTAAGGTTGGAAGATACAATGGAGATATAATCTTTATCAACTTCACATCAATCGATAGAAGATATATTCCCTCATATATTCCGATATTAAAAAAATCTGATCTTTTTTTACCAAGATACAATACATAGAACTTTATCCCAAATCTAGGGGGGTAAGTGCATCAACCAACTAACCGCCCTAGATTACCTATTTAAGCAATTTGATAAAGGATAACATACTCATCATGCACATTAGTTTTTTTTTTTTTTTTTTTTTTTTTTTTTTTTTTTTTAATTTTGTTGAAGTCCAACCTTCGCTCCTTGCGAGTAAACTGCAGTATGCCTCTGATCTTTCTTCATCTTTTCATTTACTTTGGTTTGTTTCATTCTTTTTTTTTTTGAATTAATTATTGAATTGGAAATCCTTTAATTGTCTTTTATTTATTGTGACTTTCTAGAGTCATCACTTTCTTCATGCAAGGCTGCAAATCATACTTCCCTTTTATCTTGTGCTAAAATATCTCCTTCACTTAGGTTGACTTTTGATATGTTTTTTGTGTTGTAGAAACGTAATTATGTATTAGTGGAGCAAGTGACGCTCTGTTTCAATCCCATGCTGAAGTTGAAATTTCACAACACTACTCGTAGTACAACTCCACTCCATTAACCTTGTTAATTTTACTTCCCTTAGTTGACATGTATGAGTAGTAATTTACTCTTGATTGCTTAAGTAATACTAGCTTCTAAGTTGATTGCTCTATTTTGAACTTGTGCCGAAATCGATATCCCATGGTCATATTCTTCCTTGTTTGAGGTAATAACTCAATCAAACTTGTTTTACTCAGTAATTCAGAGAAATATTACATTCAACATCACCCTCTTCAGCCTATTTAATTTAACTGAAAATAGCTGAACTGAATTGAACTGAACTGTTTGGAGCTGAACTGAACGGATTTTAAGCTGAAGTAAACAGGCCTTAAGACCCTTAAACTCATACTATGTAATGACTTTATCGCCGAAACCGAAACTAAAGTCTCACCATTTCTTCTTTAGTTAAAGACTTGAGGTAGTTTCTTGGATTAACAAACACATCCTTGAATTCTCATTGACACGGTGCATCTCATGTTAATCTCGTCATACTTCCGTGCTTAAATACTTGACTTTGCTTGCTTGTATTACATAGCAGCTTCCATGAACTCGTCATACTTCAACCCGTGCTTTTTAACAACTTACATACTTGACTTTGCATGTAGTACTTTACACCCTAGCTTCAATTCGACGCCGAAACTTAGTAATTGCAAAAGTAACCTTGATTTCTCCATGCTTGTATACTATGATCCATTAACTAGCTCTTAATCAATCTTGCGTTGAGCCTGAGTAATTGTGTGAGTAGCCTTTGAATTTTAAGTGATGATTAAATTAATTAATAATATTCACCATGAAAAAGTTTGGATAATTCAATAGAGGAGTGAACAAACCCAAACTGAAGATCCTTGAGGACCCAAATTATTAGACGGAATCCAATCAATACGATCCACAATTGTCCTTATTGTAGCGCAGCAAACTTTGTGACGCTGCGATGTTAGCATGACAAAGTCTGTCGCGCTACGATATTTTAGTGTTTTTTGTTTTTTAATTATCTTTTTTCGAGTAAGATAATATCAACGAATACGGACGATGCTACTAAGGAGTTGCCAATGATTTTTACAAGAAACTCATAAACCTTATATTTAGAATGATTATGAATGGGACACGAATACGGGACGATAATCATAATTCCACGAATAATCTTTTCGATCCCATGGGAATGACTCTAGATTATGATCTTACGAACCAAAGGTTGGATTCGGGGGTAAAGGTACTAATATGGCGGAGTGCGTCATATTAGCCCGTAGGCGGCCATTACTAGTTTTCTCTCAATTATACACAAGTTATGTAAAGAACTACAAAATAATAATTTACAACTTAACACAAAATTACTATTACTATGGTGAAATCATATAAAACTAAGTAATTTAGTCAAATCGTCGTTAAGACTAATTCAAGGTTCCTAGCATGATACAATTTGTCCAAAAATAATCTTAGTTTAATGTGATAAATTAATTCAAATTAAGCCCTTTAACAAAAACATTGTACAAAAAAAATAAATAAATATACAAATAAATAAATACAACAATCAACACATAAAGTTTAATTTCAAACTCTCAGAAAACTTACATTTCTCCCTTGATTATTGTTTCTTCTAGTACTAATTTGGACAAAGTTTCAAAATTGATTCGTAATAATAAGAAATTAACCCACTTTATTAGAAATGAAATAAAAAAATAATTTGATGGAGAAAAGTTTAACTGTAAAGAGAAAAGGAGAAAAAAGAGAGAGAAAGTACGTTTAGGAGAATGAGAGAATGTTGGTTTTGAAAGTGTAGGAATGGGTAGAAAAAATAAAAGAGTTAAGAGGATTCATTTTAGAGGAGAAAAAAAGGATATTTATAAGAAATATGTGTAGCGCGACAAGTTTTATCATGCTGGACATGTAACGTTACAAGTTTAGTAACGCTGACCAGTCAGCGTGACATAAGCTTTCACGCTGCGCAACTAGCACTAGTTTGCTTGTCACGCTGCTACGTCAACGCGACTTTTTGAGTCACGCTACACTAAGACTTGTTTTTTTTTTTTTTTTTTTTTTTTTTTTTAATCAAATATTGGGATTATATAAAAATCCAATGATATAAATGGGATTTTTTTTAAATTATTTTGTATTTTAAGAAAAATAGTAAAATTAAGTCCAATAACATCAATTGTCTAATAATCTAGAGAAGTGTTTTTATTATTCAACATGGAGGAGTCTTACCACGGGATCGGAGACTAAATTAGGTGTCTGCAGTTAGCCCCCACTATGATTGAGTTTGAGTAAGACGAAAATCAAAGTATGCACGAATCGCTTTTCGAGACTTCCATATTCGGAACCGAGGGCTCCTCATTAACCAATGGGTGTATCAAGATTTTAGACAGCAATGGCTTCCAGAACTTAAAAAAAATATTTTGTTTTCGGAAATTGGAATAGTTATTTCCTAATCAATCGACTTTCTTACTTTGAAATCGACATATAGATAATAAGTTTTAATAAATTCGTTTATTTATTAAAACGTTTTAAATTAAACTTTGTAAGGAAAAGTAATAAATTAGTCTATTTATTACTAATCTAGTAAATTCGCTTATTTATTAAAACAGAACACAAAAGGGTAATAAATTCGCTTATTTATTACTATTTCAGTAAATTCGTTTATTTACTAAGAATATTTGAAAAAAAGGTTATAAATTTGCTTATTTATTACTATTTTAGTAAATTAACTTATTTACCAAAGAAGTGTTTGAATAAAAGATAATAAATTCGCTTATTTATTACTATTTTAGAAAATTTGCTTATTTATTACTATTTTAAGTAAATTCGTTTATTTACTAAGAATATTTGAAGAAAAGGTAATAAATTCGCTTAATTATTACTATTTTTAGTAAATTTGCTTATTTACTAAGAATATTTGAAGAAAAGGTAGTACATTCGCTTATTTATTACTATTTTAGTAAATTCCCTTATTTAGCGAAATTATTGAAAAAGTGTAGTAAATTCGCTCATTTATTACTATTTTGAGTAAATTCTCTTATTTACCGAAATTATTGAAAAATGTAATAAATTCGCTAATTTAATACTGTTTTGAGTAAATTCGCTTATTTACTAAAATATATGAACACAAAAGGGTAATAAATTTGCTTATTTATTACTATTTCAGTAAATTCGTTTATTTACTGAGAATATTTGAAGGAAAAGTAATAAATTCGCTTATCTATTACTATTTTTAGTAAATTCGTTTATTTACTAAGAATATTTGAAGAAAAGGTAATAAATTCGTTTATTTATTAATATTTTAGCAAATTCATTTATTTACTAAAGAATATTTGAAGAAAAGGTAATGAATTCGCTCATTAATTACTTTTTGAGTAAATTCGCTTATTTTTGAATTTGTTGAAATAAATTTGCTCATTATTACTATTTGGAGTAAATTTTCTTATTTACCGATATTATTGAAAAAATGTAATAAATTAGCTAATTTATTATTATTTTGAGTAAATTTGCTTAGTTACCGAAATTATTGAAAAAGTGTAATAAATTCGCTCATTTATTACTTTTTTGAGTAAATTCGATTATTTATCAAAATTATTGAAAATGTAATAAATTCGCTCATTTATTACTATTTACAGTAAATTCGCTTATTTACCGATATTATTGAAAAAATGTAATAAATTAGCTCATTTATTACTATTTTGAGTAAATTTGCTTATTTACCGAAATTATTGAAAAAGTTTAATAAATTCGCTCATTCATTACTATTTAGAGTAAATTCGCTTATTTACTAGAGTTGTTGACAAAAGCTAATGATGTTGTCATAAAATCACAAACCTTAAACAAACTCAAAGCACTTGAAAATACAGCAAAGCACAGTCAAGAACGATAGCGTTGTAGCGTCACAAAGCCAACCATGCTAATGCGTCAGTGTGACAGTAGAAAAGGCGCTAATACCTTCAGCGCGGTTGCTGCTATCACGCTCCCAAGTGAGCGTTTCTCCATTTGTTGTGTTTGAAATGTTGCTCAAATTATAACAATTGATGTTCAATTGATATATAGTACATGGTAGTGTTGTGTACGGACATTGGCGTGGTTTCATTGCTGGGCTTGAGTGATGGCGCTGCAGAATTAGTCGCGCTAAATGTTGTAGCGTGATAGATAATTCGCGCTACATGTTGTAGCGTGGTAGAGTTAGTCGCGCTACTGAGGTAGCGTGTTTGGGTTTTTGACGCTGAGGTGTTAGCGTAGTACATTGTCTTACGCTACTCTGCTCTTTCCTTTAAGCGCTTCTTCTTTTGTAATGTAAGTGCTTCTATCTCAAACATTCTTTAATTAAGATATTTTTGAGAAATATGGGATGAATTTGTGCTTACGTGTTGATTTAGACAATTATTTGTTATAACTTATTTAAATGAAGTCATACAAATGATCAAGCATATAAAAAAAGTTTGTTTTATAATGATTATTGAAGAATGCTCCAAGCATTGTAAGAGTAGTATGCTTTTATTTTATTAAACAAAAGTGCTTTGGCAAATGATTCTCTAAATAATGTTTTAGAATGAAGTGTAATGCTCCATGAACTATTGAGAAGTGCTCTTGATTAGTATGACTCGTTAGCTTTTAAATGTCATGATTAATATATTTTGATATTTTTAAGAGTGGTAGGTTCCTCATTTAATAATCATAAGTGATAGTGCTCTTGATTACTTTATTATAAGAGTAATGAGCTCTTCATTAATAATCAAAAAGTGAAAATGCTTTTGATTAATTTATTTTAATTATAAGAGTAATGAGCTCTTCATTTATGACCCAAAATGGAAATACTCTTAATATTTATGAAGCAATGTACTCCAAGAATAAAAAATCAATTATCCCATTATTTAGTATGATAAAAGTAAAAATGCTTTTAATTTTACCTCAAATGACATAGCGCAACAAAATTAGTAGCGCTGCTGCTACAGCGTGACAAACTTTGTTGCGCTACGCTATGGAGCGCTGCATAATTTGTTGCACTTGTTAAGTAGCGCTGAAAATGTTGTGGCGCTCCTCATTTAGCGCTACAAAGTCCTACGCTTTTTAATTTTCTAGCTTTTTTTTTTTTTTGTAAAAGACTTTCAAGTTTAACTTCATTAATTGTTCTCGTATTATTGATTAGACCTTGCGCCTTTTATTTTTGACATATAAGTAATGAGCTATATTTTGAGACCGAGGGTCCGAGTAGGGAATAAATGGCAATATTTTGTGGAGGGTTATCCGACTTACTCCCAAAAAATAATTGCCAAAATGAAGTTTCAAGTGAGACAACTTCCATGCTTTTTTTTTATAAGGGGCAACAAGCAAATGTCATAAGCTTAATGAGATTTTGAAGCAAGTGGCTTCATAACTAATCTTGAAAAGAATGTAGCCCCCAGGGTGTATAAGGTGGTGTAAGTATGGGGACTTGTAGCAACAAGAAAGGTCACAAATATGTATGCAAAGCTAGCTACAAGAGTATGTACAAGCTACTTATAATGTAAGTATGCTCAAATTAGCTACAAATAAGCACGAGGAAAACAACCAAAAATATGTAAAAATGAGCACAGAGGTGCCATAGCATGAGTTAGTAGGAAGCAGGGGATGGGGGTATCTCAACTTTCCCTAAATCGATTTTTTTTTTGAAAAAAAATGATTATTTTTTTGTACCAGGAGAATGGGGAAGAAAGAATAGTAGAAGTTAAGGATCCAAAATTGATTACAGTTGTTGTATAATGTGCTTGACAATGTTTATGATTCAAAGGGGAGTGATTTTTGCATGCTCATTTGATCTTAGATTATGAGCCATCATCTTATACTTTCGTGATTGTCTTGTTCGAGATGTTTCTTTCAAATTCAACTATTGGCTACTAGTAATGTGAATATCTTTAGAGAAATAAGAGATCAATATTATAAATGCTTGCTTAAGTTTTGAACTATTGGAGATGATAATGCTTGAAGTAGACGAGTTGCCAAGTTTATGAAGACCAAAACTAGAAGAGATAGGAAAGATTTTGGCGATAAGATGATGATATGGAGTCAAAGTGATGCCTCATGCTGCCATGGATAAGTATAAGATACCTATGAAAATTCATTCTTTAAGAGAAAATGAAGAAGTTGGATGATTTTGCGGATTAAAAAGGAACGAGTAAAGGAAGTATGTGAGTGTTTCAGTTAAAGGATGACACTACAAGAGTTGATGATGATGAGTATGAGAAAGGAAAGAAGCTTGATGAAGAAGAGTATGTGTGAAAAAAAAAAGGAATGAAGGATAATATGTGTTAAAAAAATGACATGCTTTATGTGACATTAAGGCAATTTTCTTTTAAGGGCGGTGTGCGTCCTAAAACAAAACAGTATCCATGACCTTAGGTGGGTATTGTGTTCAAAGGACCCTTTTTTTTCATGGGCACTTAAAATTTTACTCATGTTACATATCCATAAGATGTAGGACTAATAAGACCGCACCTTATGAAAGGTTGCATACGTATCCAGTTTGAGTTGGAATCAGGTCTTGCGTAGCTCTTGCTTCTGAGTTATTGATGTGTTAAAGGTAAATACACAAGCTTTTGGCATTCTGTTACACCTCAATGAGGGCTTTTTTAGGGTTGTATCGTGGCTAAGCTTAGGGTGGAAGAAAGAAATGGATAAGAAGGCTCAAATACCCATAATTAACCCAAACCATGCTACAAACTTGTTCTTAGACTTGAGCAACTCTATTGCTTAAAACTTTACTTGTTGACAACTTTTCATGCATTTCCATATGCTTGAATTGAAAATCAGAGCTATTTTAACAATATTTGCTTTATGGAGTTGCATTTTAATTTATATCCTTGTAGCATTCCTATCCCAGGCTAAGTTTGATGTAGGTTGAAAGAAACAAGCTATGTGTTTTGGCACAAACAGACTACCAAGAAAGTGTATCATAGTGTAGGTTATTCAAGATAAGGGAGACATTTGTAGGGTTTCAAAGGTGCCTCTTATGTTTGTGTATTGCATCTTTAAATAATCCCCAAGTGGACTTCGAGTGAGCCCCCAATTTTTTAAACTTAAATTGAGCCTCAATTAAACTTTTAGGAACATGATGACTGGGCCTATGGTTAATAAAGTAAAGTTTGTTGCCCAAAAGAGAATTTATTTGAATCACTTTGCTTTAATAACTTAATTAAGGAATTGACACCTTTAATTTAAAGGATGTAAAATATCGAGTAAGTTGTTCAAGGTGTGGATGCGTCAAATTGAGTATGCATTTGATATGAGAAACGTAGTCTATATTATGCCAATTATGCTTTAACTTGTTCTTCATTGCCATGTTGATTAACCCAACTTAAATGAGTTCATTCACTTGTAATTGTTTAAGCAAGACATGATGAGTAGAGAGAGAATGTACAATTTGAAGATGAAATGAATTCATTTTATTGATAGTTGAGTTTAGTACATAAATGATACTAGGCATCATAAGTCTCAAACTCTACCATGAAAGAAGAAGAAAAGAAAAGAGAGGAAATAAACTAGGGAAGTGAATGGAGTTCTAGTTTTGGTCCAAATCATGTTTCTTGTATGTATGCGTCTACATCGTCTTGAATAATGTTCTTCGGATTTTCTTGAGCTTGCATTTGAAGAATTTCAAATAATAACCATAATTGATTAAAAATTCATTATATTTTAGTCCAAACTATAGACCTATGGTCTATTGATCAATGAATTCTAAATCAAACATTTAGGAGTGGGTTGAACCATGGGCTCATAATTTAAACACTTAGAATGATGTGTTTGATGCAAAGGTGGGATGGAGTGTTTAGAAAAAAGTAGTAGCCAATATAGCACATATTATCACTTTGTAAAGCAAACAAATTTTCCTTTGTTTACATTAGGCATTTTTTCATCATATTGTATGCCAATAATATGTAGCAGTCCTTGCAAGTTCATTTTATAATGATTGCACTTAAAAGAATGTGTCCATTTAGTATGTGTTAATAGATAAAATGTTGAAAAAAACCAAAGTGGCTTTTTTATTGAACCATAACGGGCTCTACTTAAAACCTTTTTAGTTGGGGTAAATTATGATTTAATTGTGTATAAGTAATTTCAAATAAATACTACATATTCATCAAAATTATTCAAATACATGACTTTTTAGAGCAAAAAAAGTTCTAGCGCTAGCTTTGTAGTGTGACAAAAGAAGTAGCGCTAGCAAGGTAGCGTTATTAAACTTGTGACCCTAACAATGTAGCGCAATTAGAAGAGTTGCGCTGTTTGTGTAGCGTTGTAGAGTTAGTTACGCTACAAGTTTCTATTGATTTTTGCTAAGTTATCATTTAATGGGTTTGGATTCATGTCTAAGTTGCACATATATACGTTACTTAGGCCTAAATGAGCCTATTATTAGACTGAACTTTTGAATGATTGGTGATGATGTTATTTGTATGTGAGTCATTAAAATCGTTGATCAAAATCGTGCATTGTCAAGCCATTAGTAAACTTCAGGTTATCATTATTGGATCATTACAAAGAGATGATGAGGGAAGACAAAAATAGATAGAAGAAAATAGAAGAAAAAAGAAACAATACTCAACACTTAGAGTTATAACAATCAAGGTTAATTGATGGGAAGCTCATAGGAAAAATAAAAATTAATAAAATAAAAATATATTAATATCATGATTAACCTTGTTATATATTTTTTTTTAATTTTTAATTCTAAGTGTTCGAATTTTTGAAAATAATACAAGGGAAAGTGAGATAGTTAGATTTATTAGAAATTTGGAATTAAACTAATAAAATTCTATATGAAAGGAATTAATTAGTAAACTTCCAAAAGATTCGAATTACATTAAAAATCTCAAAAAGGTAAAGTATTTTTGAAATCGTTAATGTTATTTGAATTTTCTAATAAATGTTAAGTGTACAAGTTAGTTTCTATTTAACCAAAGATTTTATTACTCAAATCCTAAGAAGATTAAGGATTTGATTAATAATATCTTTTGCAATATTTTATTAACTAAATCAAATATATCGGCGTATAAAAAAATCTTCCAAGTAATCAAATGATATCAAAGAATATAATTTAAAATTATGAAAAATATTTTATGTAATCATTTAATTTAGTTAGCTAATAATATACTGTGATTAAAAAGATTTGAAAATCTCAGAAAATCTACATATCCACAAAATATAAAAAAACAAAACACGCAACTATATAACACAAAAAGGAAGCAAACAATTACTAAGTAGTGCAGTCAAACTACGGTCAATCATGGTCGGTCAAAAGGGTCCTACATCTAAGGAGTGTGCTCCAACACTTCGCGGTATAATAACTGATGTGGCACGCCAACTCATGCCACGTGTCAGCATAATAATGAGCTATGTGTCCACTAAGAGTCCAGGTGGCACTGCCACTTGGCAATGACTGGACCACAAAGGTGGGCTCCATACGACCACGTGTCATTGTAAGATTAGGCCACGTGTCCACAACAAATACTTAAAAGAAGAGAAACCTCTGCCACGTGTCGCAGTCCTATTACAAATACTTAAAAGGAGAGAAACCACTAGTTTCCCTCTCTAGATTACCACATTGTTAATTATTGTTAATTTGCCTTAATCCTTATACAAATACTTACTTAAGCATCGGAGGGGGAAAAAATCCTATGAGGATTTTATTCCCTTGTTTTGCAGGAATCAAGGTCCGTGCCATCATGAAGTCAACAAGCCAACACCTGTCCGTCCGAAGTAGAGCCCTCTAGTTCCCTCTCCACGTATTTAGTTGAAGCGACCCTACCAGGAACTCTTTCTACATCAATAACCGTTAGATATGAAGTTTCTCCCATCCAAGCACCATGGGCGGCTTAAAAACTGATGTAGTTGGGATCAGGTCCTATCATTCTCGGTTGCTTAGAGACTATGGGCCCCACCAAGTCAATAGTTCCTCCCCGAAAAATAGTAGTATCCCGGTAATCCTAAGACATGTTTCAAACACATGGAGGCCAAGTGTATGTTACATGTATGCAATATGACTAAAAAAATGCAAATGTTCTAAATAGAACAGGTAAATAATTTGAGAGAAAATTTTCAAGTCTCACCATCTATTAGTCCCCAGTGGAGTCGCAACTACAGGGGCCCTGGATTTTTGGGTTCCGAATTTTTTGGTCACCTTCCCCAAACCGTCCATAGGTCGAGTTAAACCTAAAAAATTGGCTTAAGGAAAGGTGAAATGGACTTTTTTAGAAGTATTTTGCAAAAAAACAAGAGCGTAGGAATTTCAGTCGCGCTACCGTGGTAGCGTGACAAAGTTTGTCACGCTGACTGTGCAGCGCTATAAAGTTTGTCACGTTGCAGGTGTAGCGCAGCAAACTTTGTGACGCTGCGACGTTAGCGTGACAAAATCTGTCGCGCTACGCTATTTTAGTGTTTTTTTGTTTTTTAATTATCTTTTTTCGAGTGAGATAATATCAACGAATACGGACGATGCTAGTAAAGAGTCGCCAATGAGTTTTAGGAATCAAACTCTTAAACCGCGTATTTAGATTGATTATGAATGGGACACAAATACGGGACGATAATCTAAATTGCACGAATAATCTTTTCGATCCCATGGGAATGACTCCAAGTTATGATCTTACGAACCAAAGGTTGGATTCGGGGGTGAAGGTACTAATATGGCAGAGTGCATCATATTGACCCGTAGGCGACCATTACTAGTTTTCTCTCAATTATACACAAGTTATATAAAGAACTACAAAATAATAATTTACAACCTAACACAAAATTACTATTATTTTGGTGAAATCATATAAAACTAATTAATTTAGTGAAATCGTCGTCAAGATTAATTCAAGGCTCCTAGCATGATACAATTTCTCCAAAAATTATGTTAGTTTAATGTGATAAATTAATTCAAATTAAGCCCTTTAACAAAAACATTGTAAAAACAAAGAAATAAATATACAAATAAATAAATACAACAATCAACACATAAAGTTTAATTTAAGACTCTTAGAAAACTTACGCTTCTCGCTTGATTATTGTTTCTTCGAGTACTAATTTGGACAAAGTTTCAAAATTAATTCGTAATAATAAGAAATTAACCCACTTTATTAGAAATGAAATAAAAATAATAATTTGATAGAGAAAAGTTTAAGTGTAAAGAGAAAAAGAAAAAAAGAGAGAGAAAGTAGGTTTAGAAGAATGAGAGAATGTCGGTTTTGGAAGTGTGAGAATGGGTAAAAAAATAAGAGAGTCAAGAGGATCCGTTTTAGAGGAGAAAAAAAAGGGTATTTATAAGAAAAATGTGTAGCGCGACATGTTTTATCACGCTGGAAAGGTAGCGTTACAAGTTTAGTAACGCTGACCAGTCAGCGTGACACAAGCTGTCACACTGCGCAGTTGGCACTAGTTTTCTTATCACGTTGTTGCGTCAGCGTGACTTGCTGAGTCGCGCTATGCTAAAACTCGTTTTTTTTTTATATAAATCAAATATTGGGCTGATATAAAAATCCAATAATATAAATGGGCTTTTTTTTTTAAAATTATTTTGTAATTTATGAAAAATAGAAAAGTTAAGTCCAATAATATCAATTGTCCGATAATCTAGAGAAGTGGGTTTTATTGTTCATCATGGAGTCTTACCACGGGACCGGGGATTGAATTAGATGTCTACACTACCCCAATTAGAAGTCGTAGATCATTGTTCCATACGACTCCACCCATTGTTCATACTTAAGGTATATAAGAGTTTTGGTGCAACTCCTCTTCCACTTTACGTGATTAACCGGTTTAACAATGTTCTAACTCACATACAACGTCACATAAAAGCATGAATAAATTCATACAAGTCATATTAACTATCTTTGATTTAAGATGATTCTAAAAATAATGTTGTGTGTCCTTTAATTAAACTAAACTTCCTTTACCACACATTAACTGTGAGTGGCTAACTATTTATCTTTTCCTTGAACGCACATTAAACTGTGAGTGGGAACAAGTATATAAATATTTGCTCGTTAACTTCTATTAATCATGTGAATAAAAATTCACAAACTACCTTACTTGTTGATTAAGTAGCCAACCAACATAACTAACTTTCTTTCTTCTTCAATAAGCTATTGGCCAACTTTAACAATAAATTTAACATTCTAAATTAATCATGAAGAATTTATATTACTATAGATGTAAAATTTAAAACAATATAAAATCATTCTTTTCATACTTTCAATAACTTCTCATGCATGACAACTCAAAGTCAATCAAGCAATAATTTATATTTACAAGCATAACATACAAGATCATCAACCAAGTATGAACTCTAATTCTATAACCACCTTTACTACTTACGTAGAAAGTAGTGGTGAACCACCACAACTCCTAGAAATTGACTAACTCGAAGTCTCCTACATAGAGAAAATCGAATCTAAATTAAAACCTTATTGTCTAAATTCTATAACAAATCTAAATTAACGTTTTATGTTGGAAACTTGTCCAAAACGTCCCCTATATGGTCTCTATTCAATCCCATAGTTTATTTTAATTTTTCCATTGCAAAATACTTGATTTTTGGTAATTTTCCAAAAATGGCAACTTTGTAAAATTTCTTAAAAACACTTTTAAACCCTTCTAAACATCAAAATTTAATCATAAAACACTATTTTATTGTGTTTTGGTCTTCCTGCCCTCCAATAGCTCACCTTTTTACCCTTATTAACTAATAAGATCTTCTTTGGCTCACACAAAATCTCAGCCTTGTGCTCACTCAACCAATCCGTCCCTATAATCACTTTAAAGTCACCCAAGTCAAACTCAATTACGTTAGCCTTAAACTCCACTCCCTCAATTTCAACTGGAACATCCAAGAATCTCCTTGAACATTGTAATTCCTACCCTGATGGTAACACTATCGACATATTTATCGTATCTATTTTTCATAAAACATTCATTAACTTTTCCAAAACCTTAGTGGATACAAAGGAATATGTTGCACCAGAACCAAACAAAACTTTAACAGGAAGAGAGTGAATAGGGAATGCACCAGTAATCACATCCTTACTACCATCAGCTTCACTTCAATCCATCACATTCAGCTTTCTAGTATACGAGGCCTTAGTCTGACCTCTTCCATTTCCACTTCCATTCCTATTTCTAACTTGTTGCATTATCTTTCCTCCCATGTTTCCTTGGAAACCATTCTACTGACCTCCAGTGGAATTTCCTTTGAATTGTGACCCTTGTCCTTCCTTTCCCTTGTTCTTAGAGAAGCACTCATACTCATGGTGTCTAAGCTTGTTACATAAACGACAAGTCACTGGGTTCCCAGCACAGTCCTTGCCTGCGTGATTGGAAGGGCATTTCTTGCAGAAGTACACACGACGTCCTTGATTAGCCATCTGAGACCTATTCCCATTTCCATTAGCACGCTTTCCAAAGTTTCCCTTATTACCCTGAAAGTTATTGTTGAAACAAGGCTTCTTAAATCCACCATGACCTCCCTTGTTAGTTGAAGTTTCCTCCACCATCCTTTCTTTTCTCCCTCGTCTCACCTTCTTTCATGATCTCCTTCTTCTTCTGGTCTAAGGCATACAGATGTGCAGCTCTGCCATACAACTCATCCAAAGACTCAAAAACTTGCCTAGCTAGTTGCAATTGAATGTCTATGGGTAACCCTCTCTCAAAACGACTACCCTTCAACTTTTCGGTTCCCACAGCCTCCTTAGCAAACCTAGACAACTCCATAAACTTCGAATAATACTCTGTAACTGACATACTCCCCATCTTAAGCTCCAAAAACTTATCAGCTTTCTGTTTCGGAAGGAACACGGGATAAAACTTATCGTGGATCTGTTCTCGAAACACAACCCAATTGAACCCTGGCAAAGCCGTAATCACAGCTTCATTTTATGACCACCAACCTCTCAGATTGTAAACTGCATCGTTTACATTAAACTCCTATAGACACTTAACTACCCCAAACAACTTGTTAAACTCTCTCAATTATCCCTCTAAAACAGTTGGGTTGGGTTCTTCTTGGTAGTAGGTGGCTTACTTTGAGCAATTTTCTTGAAAAGTTCCCCAGCGGGGTCACCTCCATTACCATTTCTTCTAGTAGCTAAATGTTAAGCTACAGCAGCTAATTGCCTCACTACATCATTCAGCTGATTGTTGTTACGTTTATCCATCCTATTTCTCCTGTGGAGGGAAAAGATCTTTATATTAAACTCTGTCTAACTTTAAGTTAGAGCAACACAAGCTTATAACATAAAATAAAAGCATTTCCTCGGTTCGTCTCATAAAAGAAATTCCCATTCTTTTAGTGCGAATGATTCACTTAATTTTGATTGTTTACACAACCATTCAAATAAAAATAGAGCATATAATAAATAAATAAAATTCCCTTGGTTTTACTCTACTTAGACATCATTTAAAAAAGAATTGACTCATTTATTATTTGATTCCCATAAGGGTTCTTAAATGCTTAGTTTGCTAAAGTTCCTTATGGCTCACTGCCACTTATTTGCAAAGTAAATAATAATCTAAAATGTCCATCGTTCTAAACAAGATTAACTAACTCCTATCCATAACAAAACTTCTAAACATTAACATTATCCTGCTTATCCTTAGGCACCACATATTTCTTGGGTATGAACTCAGAATCATTTTAAAATCATCTTCCATATCCTCCACAATATCTTCATCCATTTCTTCTTCGGGGTCAAGCTCCTCTACTTCTTCGGAATCAGTCACCAAGTCCACAACACTGGAATCACTGGATTTCGGTTCTCAATCTCACAACATGAACTATCCTTCGACTTATAGCCTTGAGAATCTGAAGTAGCTTCACTTTTACTCATTGCTTCATTATCTTGACCACTTGGGATTGGTGCGGGTGGGGTCTCATAATCAGCATTTGATTCCTGGAATTCTTGCTCCTTCTTTGGAATGTAATCTTCCAAATACGTCCAACCACAACCCCATTGACCATTTCGATCCCTATACTTAGTGTAGTTTGGAATTCCTCCAATGAAATTAAAGCCACTAAAATTTGCCTTGATCTCCAAATAGACTGGACGGTTTGGCAAGCAATAAACAATTAAAGCAGACACGTGATTGGGTTGGTCCCGCTGTGGTAACTTCAACACTGAACTCATATATGAACAATAGAACCGAATCTTCCATACATATTGAGGTGGACTCTCATAGTCCTTCTTCTCTAAGGTTCCCATCTAAGTTTCTTATTAGGCATATTAAACACCATCGTGCAACGACACTTAAAACTTGGGCCATCCTTCCCGCAACAAAACCAAGCTACCAGTTCTAGAACACTTCTACATACAATTTCTTCTACACATAACTATCCAAATAAACAACACTTCAAAACATATAATTAAATGCATGAAGGAAAAGAAATAAATTCTATCCTACATTCCCAAACTTCCTACCCAATCTCACCACATGATATGAAAGCAATAACACATAATACATACCTGAATTCCTTGCATACCTGCACATGTAAGTGATTTTAAAACTTTTATTTTTCAAAACTTTCTATTTACGGAAATTACTATTTTTAGAAAAATTTCCATTTCTAACAAATTTCTAAAATAAGAAATTCCTCTTTCCAAAATAAAACTTAAAATACCCCAAAAAAAATATATATATATTTTATTTTATTTCGAAAACTAAGCTTTGGTAACCACTTTGTAACACCCTGGAATTTCCTAACTTTCTTCTTTAGATTTTCCGAAAAACATTATAATATGAATAAAGAATAATAACTATTAAAACTCCTATATTAACTAGGAAAAACCAAGGTATTACCACCACCGTGATAACGGCTAAGGCTTTTAACAAAGTACTACAGCGGAATTCTTTAAAAACCAAAACCAAATTAAAACTTAAAATGAAATTTAAATAAACTTGAAACAAACCAAAGTCAAAGATAAAAGAAAACCAAAATAAATCTTTATTACACTTCAGAACAATCTTAATGGCCCTTCAAAACCAAATAAACTTTAAACTTCGGAAATCAAAAGTCAACATCCAACAAAACAATAAAAAGTTACTAGTTCACATAGCTACGAAAACTATAATGCAAGCGCTCACGCTCCAACTCAACATGATTGACTTATGCCCACTTGTACCTGTAGCCTTCCCTTATTCTAGACCACTACTCGCCAACAAGTGGGTCATCGTAGGGCCGAGTCATAGACAAAGCCATGCACACAAAACACATAGTCAGTAAAGCTGAGTACATAAAAACCAAAGACTGTGCAAAACATGATTAGTATTGAAAATAAAATAAAAGTATAAAACACATACTTCCAGTGCATTAAAAATGTAAAAGAGTACAACGTCTTGTGCCCCAATTAGAAGTCATAGATCATTGTTCCATATGACTCCATCCATTGTTCATAGTCAAATTATATACGTTCCAAGATTTCCGGTGTGAATCTTCATTCACTTTACGTGATTAACCGGTTTAACAATGTTATGACTCACATACAATGTCACATAAAAGCATGCATAAAATCAAACAAGCCATACTAATTATCTTTGATTTATGATGACTCTAAAAAATAATCCTGTGTGTCCTTTAATTAAAATAAACTTACTTTACCAGACATTAACTGTGAGTGGCTAACTATTTATCTTTTCCTTGACCACACATTAAATTGTGAGTGGCAACATGTATATAAATATTTTCTCGTTAGCTTTTATTAATCATGAGAATAAAAATTCACAAACTACGTTACTTGTTGATTAAGTAACTAACCAACTTAGCTAACTATCTTTCTTCTTCAATAATCTATTGGCCAACTTTAACAATAAATTTAACATTCCAAATTAATCATGAAGAATTTATATTACTATAGATGTGGATTGTCAAAACAATATAAAAATTTGCTTTTCATACTTTCAGTAACTTCTCATGCATGTCAACTCAAAGCCAATCCAGCAACAACTTATATTTACAAGCATAATGATGTAAGTGCAAGCAACAGTGGCATTAATAATATTATTGATATCAGTGCTATGGATAATGATATTAATACAATTGATAATATTAGTGATATCACTGCATTCAACAACTTCGAAGGTGGTAATATTAATTGTAATATCAATAGCAAGGATGCAACCATGGGTGAAATAATTGCATATGGTGATATAAGCTATATGGGTGCATCAAGGGTAGGGATTTGTGTGTGCATGGTCACATATCAATAAGTGGCACGCAAATCAAGGCAAAGAATGGTGGATTTTGGGGAACAAGATGGTTTTTGCCTATGAGTGTTTTTCCCACTGGGTTTTTCTCATTTCAGGCTTTGAGTCTTTACTTATTGGTGAGTCTTGATCATCATAATTATGCTAAAATACATGGAGGACAGATTCTTGAAGGTTTATTGATTAAAATATTGGATCTTGAAGTTCTTGAAGGAATCTTGAAACTTGCGCACAAAAGGGACGGTTTCTTGAAGCGTGTTTCTTGCGTTTTTTCCAAGTTCTTGGGCAGCAAGTATTCTGTAATTTTTAGCTTAAAATCTGATGATTATCTTGATAAAAAATTATTTAGTCAAGTTGTTAGGATATTTTATTGATTAGTTAGTTTGTTAGAGTTTGTTAGGCAAGGTAAGATCAACATGCAGTGATGAGGTGGCATACTTATCTTGTTGTGTGTTTGTTTTGTGAGGGCCGAATTTTTGTGTGTTTGTGCGTGTGTTTTGCTGTGTTTAGCTAGGATTTTTGTTGATGATTATACCTATAAATAATCTCAACATTATGCTGTAAAAAAAAAGTTTGAATTGAATAAAAGTTTGTTTGTTTTCTTAAAACAAATTTCTGAAATTTTTAAGAGTTGGTGGGTTTTCCTTTATACTCTGGTGAAGATTATTTATTGGCTTTGAGGGTGCTTAGGCTTTAATCAAAGACTAATTGATTAACCTAAATTTAAGAATTTTGGTGGCTTGGCCTTTAGAATTTAGAAAATTTAGCCTATCCTTGTGGGTTTTCCAAATCATAAGAAAATCACATCACATAACATGCAAGATCATCAACCAAGCATGAACTCTAATTCTATAACCGCCTTTAGTACTTATGTACCCTGTAAAGTAGTGGTGAACCACCACATCTCCTAGCAATCGACTAACTCGAAGTCTCCTACATAGAGAAAATCGAACCTAAATTAAAACCTTATTGACTAACTTCTACAACAACTCTAAACTAACCTTTGACGTTGGAAACTTGTCCAAAACGTTCCCTATATGGACTCTATTCAATCTCATACTTTATTTTAATTTTTCCATTGCAAAATACTTGATTTTCTGTAATTTTCCAAAAACGGCAGCTTTGTAAATTTTCTTAAAAAAACTCTAAAAACTTCTAAACATCATATTTTAATCATAAAGCACTATAGTCTTGTTTTAAGATCATCATACAATATTTAGATGCATTAAAAATAATTATGACTACTTATTTCACGTGTTACTGTTTTTATCGTGTATGAACATGTGTTAATAAAAATTCACAACTTTGTTTTATTATTCAAAACTCATGAAAAACTCATATAAACATCATAATTCCATCATAAAACTCTTTTACAATCTATTATCATCGTCATGAATCAAATTTATGCTTTAAAATAATTTTTCATAATATAAAACAGGTTCATAATATTTGTACTATTAGTTTTCATGATTATAAAAACTGGACAGCATAATAAAACAACTTTAAAGCCCTATAAAATCCATCTAAACTTGATAAAGTCATCATAAATTCATACAACATCAATTCATGATCATAATATTGAAGTTTAAGTCATTAAAAACCATAAAATCATGAATTTCATCAACCCTAATTTAAAATTTCATGACCAACTTTATAAATTCATACTTTAAACATAAACATAACTTCATAAAACATAATAAGCATCATAAGAACATGATTAAACATAATTATTAACATGAATTTTTGCAAGATTGAACTAAAACGAAAAGAAGAATAAAAAAAATTTGTATATAGTGTTTGTAAATACCAAGGGGAGGAAGAGGTGGTGGCCCAAGTGGTGGCCGACAGTAGCAGCGGCAACAGGGGCGATAGCGGCGCCAACGAGCTGCGTTCGACGAGAGGCGAACGAAGAATTTTTTTTCTTTTTGGAAAAATAACCGAGAACCGTATTTTTCCTCAAATTTTTTGAAATCCTAAAATCTAACATTGCAAGATAAATCTAAAATTTTGGGTTTTAAGGGATATTTATAGGCCCCAAAGTAAATACCCTTAATGTTTGAAATTACTTTTATGCCCTTGTTTTAAAACAATTTAGGAAACTCTAAAAATTCTATTTTAAGAAACTCTCCAAAATATTTAATAAAACTTAAAATAACCTCAAATATTATTTATAAACATAAAATAATTACGTTGATTAAAAGTTATTTAAATTCCCTTTCTTTAATATTTTTATTGAACTTAATCTTTTAATTAAAAAATTAAAAACATACATATAAAGTACGAATTAACTCTTTAAAGTACGTGAATATATGGGGTATTACAGTTCAATCCAAGCTCGAGGCATTTTGGTCTTGGTCAAACCCACTTCAATTCAATCAAAAATGGGTCAAGAAAAGCCAACTTAGCCAGAGGTTACGGTCTTTTTCGGGAGTTAAAACTTTCGTCTGTCTGAATGTAAGTTGAAAATTGTGTGATGATACTTTTTATCAATTTTATTAAACTTGTTCAATAAAATATAGTCCTATGATATCCTAGCGTTCGTAAAGAAATGTGTCTAATATTAGTTGGAAATTTCGCTTGTTTAAATATATGATCATGTTTATTAAAAGTATATTAGCAATAATTAATTCCTTGTGCTATTATGCCACTTCTATTTTGTGAATCTTGATAAGATAATAACTTTATCAACTATCCTGGTAAACCAACCCAGATGGTGAAAGATAAATGATAAATTGGTACAAAGTACAATATAATAACAAATTATATTTTGAAAATGTAATGAGTTAATGTTACAGTGCATTAATGTAAGCTTAAAACGTCATATTATATTGGGTTCAGTATATTCTTTGATGTGGATTTTGGGTAGTACTCGCAAATACACTGAAAACCTCACTTTTATTTTTTGTCAATTAAACTCTCCACTGCTGGATTGATTTAATTGAAGACTAATTAATTAACACAATCTTGTAATTAATGAACTAGGTTCTAAATTTGTTAATCACTCCTGACTCACAAATTTATGATAGAAATTTCGAACAAATTGATATCCACAATTTGAGCAAATTTTCGGAAATTTGTATTGAAAAACACAATGCATAAAAACTTAATTAATTTACAAACTAATTTTGAGATTATTTATAGGTATAATCATCAACAAAATCCTACCTAAAAACAGCTAATAAAACACGAAAACCCCTAGGAAAATAATCCCCACTTGTGCAACTTGCACAAGTTGTTCAACAAACTAAAGATAAGATTGCCACATTATCATGCAACTTGCACTTTGATCTTATCTTTCCTAACAAACTCTAACTAACTAACTAATCAAAAAATTATCCTAACAACTTGACTAAATAATTAATAAACAACATAATCATCAGAAATTACACCAAAAATCACGAAATCTTGAAGATACACAAGAACCACAAAAATCATCCAAAATCCCGCCATAGTGCTTCGTCCAATTTTGCGCAAATTTCAAGAATTCCAAGAACTTCAAGAAATGCTTCAAGATTCAATTTTTTAATCAAGAAACCTTCAAGAAACCATTCTCCATGTCTTATAGCATATTTATGATGATCAAGACTCCACAAGAACTAATAATAATAATGTCCAAAATGAGAAAACTTATCAAGTGAAATGGGAAAAGCCCATGGACCAAACCAACTTGTTCTACCATGTCTTTCCATCCTGTGAGTGCATTAATTAGAGTTACTATCACTTAACTTATCTAATGGCTCACTCCACTAGTGATAAGCATATTGATGGTTAATAGTTAATAGTGTTGGCTAGGAAGCCACCACCATCACATGTCTCCATAGTGTCAGTGTTCATCATTATCATTGTCACCCATACCGGGGATTTATCTTTGTCAAACCCAATAGGATTTATAAGTAAGTTGATTTTCTCATCCACTATTGGTGTATCATCACAGATATTCAAATTCACATCATTCTCCCCTGGTTGAGAATAATTTGTCCTCAAATTCACGTCATCCCAACATGGAATAAGTGAATCACTACCTGTGCTTTTTTTGATTTGCAATATAAGCCATATACAAGCATTGAACAAACTGATTATGACAATCACCTTTTTTACCCTCATTGATTCTTGATCATTCTGCCCTCCTTTGAAAAAAAATACGACCTCGAATTTTTTCTTTTGTAGAGAAAAAAGAATGAATGACCACACAAATGTCATCTTGATATCCCATGTCACAATTCGATTGATGAACAAAAACTTTGAAGATATGAGCACAACTTTGAATTTTATCATCTTGTGTAGCGTCATTGAAATGACAAAGTACTCCTGGGGGAGTTCCAATACCAACAGAATTTTCAAACAAAGTTGGTGTTAAATAAATCATATCACCAATAGCACCTTCAATAACTTTCGTTTCATGATCCAACATATCCAAAATTTGTGAAAAAATCAATCAGTGTCGATTCTTGGGATGGCTTGCGGACTGCAATCTCTTCGCTGTGACCTAATTCTTCAACATCTTGCGAAACTTGATTGGCATGATCCTCGAGTTCTTCATTCACTGTAACATCTTCCAATGATAACACTGATTCAAACTCATGAATATGATGGAGAACTCTAGATTTGTCCATAATAAACGATTTCGACTGTTCTTCTTGCAACTCTTCCAATAATAGTTCTAAATATAGCTCCGAAGAAATTTCTACATCGTTATCACATTGATTCCTTACATGGCCAAACCCTTTACACTTAGAGCAATCCGGTTTGTTTCCAAGGACAAAATATGAGAGCAAGTCTTGTGCAGACACTTTATTGCTATTCCCATCCATCATCTAAAACTGTCCAGAATTTTGGATGAAAACATGAAGACAAAAACCCAACCTAAACAAATTGTATATGGCTAATTTTTTGTGGAGATCTTCCCCTATATGTTTACTACACTCGACCAAATTTTCATGCACAGAATCGTAGCCAAAATTTCTATGTGTAATTTGCGCTAAAATCAGTCCAATAAATATGATTTCTGACCACTTGCAAGAAAACAATTTCAAAACGATTCTTCCTCAAATATATTGATTCTGATATTTTACAGGTTAAAAGTAGACTAAAAAAACCAATTTGAAAACAAGAATTACTCAAAAATCCATTGTAACGAAGGAGAACCAGCCACTTTAATTCTTCCCTCGAAACTAGAAAAACGGACGAAGTGAAAACAACAAACCAAGTATCGTGAAAATTTAAAAAATTCTTCAAAATCCTGAAATCTAATACCAAATTGATGTGGATTTTGGGTAGTACTCGCAAATACACTCAAAACCTCACGTTTTTTTTTTTTTTTTGTCAATTAAACTCTCCACTCCTGGATTGATTTAATTGAACACTAATTAATTAACACACTCCTGTAATTAGTTAACTAGGTTCTAAATTTGTTAATCACTCTTGACTCACAAATTTATGATAGAAATTTCGAACAAATTGATATCCATAATTTGAGCAAATTTTCGGAAATTTGTATTGAAAAATTCAATGCATAAAAACTTAATTAATTTACAAACTAATGTTGAGATTATTTATAGGTATAATCATCAACAAAATCCTACCTAAAAACAACTAATAAAACACGAAAAACCCTAGCAAAATAATCCCCACTTGTGCAACTTGCACAAAATGTTCAACTTGCACTTTGATCTTATCTTTCCTAACAAACTCTAACTAACTAATTAATCAAGAAATTATCCTAACAACTTGACTAAATAATTAATAAACAAGATAATCATCAAAAATTACACCAAAAATCACAAAATCTGGAAGATGCCCAAGAACC
The DNA here is from genome assembly GCA_016808085.1 of Suaeda aralocaspica. NCBI lineage: Eukaryota > Viridiplantae > Streptophyta > Magnoliopsida > Caryophyllales > Amaranthaceae > Suaeda > Suaeda aralocaspica. The sequence goes on along the minus strand of PYUH01000586.1, from coordinate 761,767 downwards.
ACAAAAATCGTCCAAAATCACGCCATAGTGCTTCGTCCAATTTTGCGCAAATTTCAAGAATTCCAAGAACTTTAAGAAATGCTTCAAGATTCAATCTTTTAATCAAGAAGCCTTCAAGCAACCATTCTCCATTTCTTTTAGCATATTTATGATGATCAAGACTCCAGAAGAACTAATAATAATAATGTCCAAAATGAGAAAACCCTATCAAGTGAAATGGGAAAAACTCATGGACCAAACTAACTTGTTCCCTGTAACCACCATATCTTTCCATCCTGTTAGTGCATTAATTAGAGTTACTATCACTTAACTTATCTAATGACTCACTCCACCAGTGACAAGCAAATTGATGGTTAACAGTTAATAGTTTTGGCTAGGAAGCCACCACCATCACATGTCTCCACAGTTTCAGTGTTCATCATTAACATTGTCACTCATACCTGTGATTTATCTTTTTCAAACCCAATAGGATTTATTATTAAGTTGATTGACTCATCCACTATTGGTGTATCATCACAGATATTCAAATTCACATCATTCTTTAATGATGATTGTTGTCCAATAGAATTATACGTCTTAAAGCTCAGTTTGATTTTATTTGAATTCCAATAAATATATTCTCATATATTAGAGTGCTACATTTGTTAACTAAAAATAAGCTTATAATCATCTAAAAAATTAACAAAATCAAGAGTAAATCACATGTTTATAAAGTTAAATTTTTACAAAATTGTTAATAATAATCAAGAGTAAATTGGTCACAAAATTGGTTAAAATTATATGTCTTTAAAATTGGTGATAATTTTGAAATTTTAAAATTGGTCAAAGTTATTCTTTTTTTTATTGATTTAGCTTCTTTGTAAACATAGATTAACTTCTTTTGTGATAAAATTGATTTAGTCATAATCATCCAATTTTAAAGATAAATTATACTTCTTTGTTCATAAAATCAAGAATCATAATCTCATATACTTTAACTAGCATTAATGTAATATTTGCCAAATATATTTATTGAATTATTTTATATATTTTCTAGTCATACATATAAACATATAATATCAATCATCATCAAAAGTCGAAAGCTTTCACATTAATAATTTCAATATACAAATATACAATATGTCATGCTAAGCAATTTTAATTTAAAAGGAAATGATCAAATTTCAAATTAAATTAAGATAAAATATTATTTTATTTTAGTTTACACTCAATTCAGTTCGGGTTAGGACAGGTCAATTGTTCAAACAGGTTACTTCATAGTCAAATCAGTTCAGTTTGATACAACTTGTTTTCAGGTTTTGTACAGGTCAATTTCAATTTGAGTCTTTTCGGTTCAGGTTCAATTAAGTTCAATTTATTGATTTACCGGTCAAAAACAATTTAGGTTACTTTCAGTTTAAGTCATTTTCATGTTACAGGTCACTTTCAATTCAATTTATTTCGATTTCGGTCAAGGGTAGTTCAGTTAACCCAACGGGTTCCAATTCGAATTGAAGCCCCTAAACACACCTCCTATCACATTTCTTGTGGACCAACCCTGGACCTTATCACTAAGGTACGTTCTAGAGGATGTTAGGAGTCCTAAGTTATTGCTTTAAGAGATGATTGTATAAACCAAGGACCTTATCATTTACCGCTATTCAAGGCTTCATACAAACTCTTTTAAGGTTTATCCAAAGGTTTCAAATTTCTCAATTATACCCCTTAAATAATTTTTTTTGTAGTCATTCATAATCATTCTTATATTCCGTTGTTAGTGTTGTCTTTAATCGATTTTTATATTCAAAGGGAAGACACTTTCTAGGTTTTTTTTTTCCTAAAAATTAATGAAAAAAAAAAAAAATAGCCTAGTGGAGATTTATAAGCCAAAGCCCTTAATTTTATTTTGAGAAAAATTCCCTCTAAGTTAAAGTAAATTAAATATTACTTTCTGTTGCTGCTAAATTTCAAGTCAAAGTCAACGACAAGTAATTAAACAACAAATGATATTTTATTAATAATATGAATGTAGGTACAATCTATGTAAACAGTTTATAGAAAATAAACTAAGTCTTCTGATTCTGTTCCACTGCTAGGATGAAACTTGTCGACGTCAATGAAATTTGACAGTTGCTGACGTCAACCAAAGATGACACCTGTCGACGTCAACCAAAGATGACACCTGCTATTGTCAACCAAATTTGAGTGGGTGTTGACCAACTTCAATGTCACATGAATGTATTTAATTATCCCTGAACAATCGGCACGAATTTGTAGTGCTTATTGATTGCTGACAGAGAGAGTTTGTAAATTCTTTGGAATGTCTTCGATTGACTTTTTTTTCCCAATGAATTTCTCTTCCCCCTTCTCTTGAGGTGATGATGGGTATATATAGGAGAGTTTGACCTCCATCTTGGACCCGGAGATGTGGGCTTGGATTCTTCTGATAACTTGGAAGTCTTGTAGTCTTTTTGGCCTAATAAACATTTTATTTGGACTAATAATATAATCAGCCCAAATAATTTAATTGTGACCCAAATTAATTAATTAATTTGGCTATTTGATTTAAAGGAATAGATTAATTATATTGAGAAAATATTTATTTTATTTAGCTCAAATAATTAATTTATTTAATTTTCGACACTTTGATAAAAATTTCGGTGTCTACAAATTGCCCCCTCCAGACTGTGTCACGTACATGATCTTGAGTGTTTACTCGTGACAGGGTCTCGATGTGTTTGACTTTGAAGTCTTTTTTTTTTTTAATCTACGTCACGTACACATGCTGAAGTGTTTACTCATGAGCCGGTCATTTGACTTTGAAGTCATACTTTAAAAAGAACGTTTCCCAAGTTAAGGTTGGAAGATATAATGGAGATATAATCTTTATCAACTTGACATCAATCGATAGAAGATATATTCCCTCATATATTCCGATATTAAAAAAATCTGATCTTTTTTAATATCGGATACAATACATAGAACTTTATACCAAATCTAGGGGGTAAGTGTATCAACCAACTAACCGCCCTAGATTACTTATTTAAGCAATCTGATAAAGGATAACATACTCATCATGCACTTTAGTTTTTTTTTTTTTTTTTTTTGAAGTCCGACCTTCGCTCCTTGCGAGTACATTGCAGTATGCCTCTGATCTTTCTTCATCTTTTCATTTACTTTGGTTTGTTTCATTCTTTTTTTTTTTGAATTAATTATTGAATTGGAAATCCTTTGATTGTCTTTTATTTATTGTGACTTTCTAGAGTCATCACTTTCTTCATGCAAGGCTGCAAATCATACTTCCCTTTTATCTTGTGCTAAAATACCTCCTTCACTTAGGTTGACTTTTGATATGTTTTTTGTGTTGTAGAAACGTAATTATGTATTAGTGGAGCAAGTGACGCTCTGTTTCAATCCCATGCCGAAGTTGAAATTTCACAACACTACTCATAGTACAACTCCACTCCATTAACCTTGTTAATTTTACTTCCCTTAGTTGACATGTATGAGTAGTAATTTACTCTTGATTGCTTAAGTAATACTAGCTTCTAAGTTGATTGCTCTATTTTGATCTTGTGCCGAAATCGATATCCCACGGTCATATTCTTCCTTGTTTGAGGTAATAACCCAATCAAACTTGTTTTACTCAGCAATTTAGAGAAATATTACATTCAACATCACCCTTTTCAGCCTGTTTAATTTAACTGAAAATAGCTGAACTGAATTGAACTGAACAATTTGGAGCTGAACTGAACGGATTTTAAGCTAAAGTAAACAGGCCCTAAGACCCTTAAACTCATACTATGTAATGACTTTATCGCCGAAACCGAAACTAAAGTCTTACCATTTCTTCTTTAGTCAAAGACTTGAGGTAGTTTCTTGGATTAACAAACACATCCTTGAATTCTCATGGACACGGTGCATCTCATGTTAATCTCGTCATACTTCCGTGCTTAAATACTTGACTTTGCTTGCTTGTATTACATAGCAGCTTCCATGAACTCGTCATACTTCAACCCGTGCTTTTTAACAACTTGCATACTTGACTTTGCATGTAGTACTTTACACCCTAGCTTCAATTCGACGCCAAAACTTAGTAATTGCAAAAGTAACCTTGATTTCTCCATGCTTGTATACTATGATCCATTAACTAGCTCTTAATCAATCTTGCGTTGAGCCTGAGTAATTGTGTGAGTAGCCTTTGAATTTTAAGTGATGATTAAATTAATTAATAATACTCACCATGAAAAAGTTTGGATAATTCAATAGAGGAGTGAACAAACCCAAACTGAAGATCCTTGAGGACCCATATTATTAGACGGAATCCAATCAATACGGTCCACAATTGTCCTTATTGGAAATATTTTAAAGAAAATATTGCCCCTTGTATGATAAACATCCAGGGATCACTATGATAGCCTACTTTTGTGTGGCACTATTTCTAGTGCTTCACATGCAACTCTACTTTTAACATTTTTTTTAACTATGATTTGGACTTGGCACACATGATTCCACCTAAATAGCATTAACACGCCTAATTTAGTTATTTGTATGACATTGTTGCTCTTAATTTAACGAGTATCATATTTTCCACTGATTTCCTTCTTTTAGTTCCATACTAAATTAATTATCATGCATAATAATAGTAATGACGATAATTAAATTGTGGTATCCTTGAACTCTCATTGACTTGGATACTCCATGCTTTGTAACATGTTGGTCTTGACATCTTTACCTTGAACATAACGTAGTATATAATAGAGCAGCTTTGGTATCCCACACATATATTTCGTATGATAAGCTACACTTTGCTTTGAGTGATCATATATTCGTATGCACACATTATACGCATGATTAGGCTTAATTTTATTTGACATGGTTGTACTCAGTCGCCTGTTTATTTTTCTTATGTAGTACAGTGTTACATCAATTTGAAGAGAAGAATTTGGTTATTGTAGGCTACTTTGACTTAAGGTATTAGCTCACATGCCTCCTTATTTTAACACACAGTAGTTTGTGTTGCTCTTGTTTGTGTGGGTGTATGTATTTGCATGTCTTTGCAGGTCAGTCACCGTAGTGGATAAGAGTTATCATGATGGGTTTTCAGGGATGTCGGACCCAACTAGGCTATGCTAGTGTGTGTGACATTCTAATGATGATTGTATTTTGAAGAATTGGAGGATGATCAACGGCTATTGTGACAAGTCATTGGTGACAATGAACGTTGTCAGGGGTGTCAGACCCAACTAGGCTACGCTAGTGTGTCTGACATTCTAATGATGGTTGCCCCCTTTTTTGAAAAGCCAAAGAATTTCCAGCAACCCTGGACCAGACTAACACCTTTTTTTTAACACATTCTACTCCAACGCTCCTTGTGTCATCATTTGACTTCCTCTTTTTTTTTTTTTTTTTTTTTTTTGGAGGATGGTACTTTTGAAGGAATTCAAAACGAAGGATCAATTCAAGGATGTGGAGCATCACTTCCTTTCTGTAGTCAATCATGTAGATGATGATGCTTCAATAAGCACCTATTTTGCCATTGAGAAATCACTTCGTCGCCCAAACGGTGTCAGGTCATCAATTCAGCAAAAGTGTTTTTTGAGTGACATGTCGAAGCCAGTGTCAAGCGAACATAACCTGTGATCTACTACTCATATCCTCTCTAGCACCCTCCGGGACTACAATGAACCCATCACTCAATTTCCTTTACTTGGGCGTCGAATAATTTTTGGTTCGACACAATGGGGATCATCTAGTAGTCTTAAGGTTCCAGGCGAAGCAATTTTCATTGAAGGGTATTGGGAATGGACTGAAGATGTTCTCTCTCATTCCGGGGATATCCTTGATTCATGTTCCATTCACTCAGCTGTTTATGCCTCACTTTATTCTTACGGTAGAGATTCTAGTATCTTTCGGGCTTTTTGTGAAAGTTGGTGCCCAACCACCAATACATTGCATACCCTCACTGGAGAATGGTCCATCTCACTTTGGGATCTTCACAAGCTTGGGGGATTGCCTCTTGTGGGGGATATATATGATGAGACCGTTCCTGATCTAGCTACTCTTACTTCGAAGGATAAGAGTAGAACTCGTTTCATATCCAGAGCTTGTGACTTCCTGTTCATGGCCTACCATCATATTGCCAAACGTGACAACTCAGACGGATGGGTAACTGCGAAGCAATGGATTGATTTTTGGTTCAGAAAACCAAGAGTTTACAAGCCACCTAATAGAAGAAAGAGATATGTCGACAGCCGTCCTAAGACTTCTCAAAATCCAAGTGGTAACATTAATGTTGCGGCAACTGGGTCTATCGTATGGACACAAGAAGAATGCGACATGTTTGATTTACTTGGAGTTACTGGCGACCTGAGGAGGGAGGTTACTTATGTTGCGGCCTTCTTGTCATGTTGGTTGTGTGTGTTTGCACTTCCTAGTTCACAAAATAGGGTCATCAGACCGAGTACCTTTGAGACAGCTACCCTGATGGCGCGAGGTGTAACTTTTAGTTTAGCTGCACCAGTGCTTGCCAGCATTTATCGTGGACTTAACCATATCGCCAACTCTAAATCCCCTTCTCACACTGATTGTTACTTTCCTGCTCACTATGTGTATGGATGGTTGGCATTCTACTTTCAAACTCATCATGAACTTGAACCTGCTCCCCCAGGTCCTCCGATGGTGGCATTTTCAGGAGCTCAAGGGTCAAAATATTTTCATAGGGATGCGGCATGTGAGCTCATACATGAGGGGCGCACCATAAATATTGGTTGCACCATGCTTAATAGGAATCGCCATGAAGTTTTATATGACAACGGTACCTTAGAGATTCCAAAACTTGGCTATCTTATGTCTATGCGCTCTAGTTGCCTTGTTCTAAGACTGAGTAGGTACTTCCACGTGGAGCCTTACATGCCTCATCGGTTTGGTAGGCAATTTGGTTTTTGTCAAGCAGTCCCTGGTGTGCTTCGGCGCTGTCATCGTAATCGTGACGCGACATATTTGGAGGCCCTGGAATATTGGCATCTCTTGCTTTACAAAGGTAGTCAATCGCGCTTATTTGCTCCAAGTCATTCTCTAGATTGGCGTGATTTGACAACCCGTAATTTCAAGGCATGGTGGGCAAAGCTGAATGTAACAGATCTAAGGGAGAATGTCAACGCTCTTCTTTCAGTTGTCGACAATAAATCTTCCAAGGCCCCTGTTGGAACAACGCCACACAAGGTACCAAAGGTCAGTCAATGTAAAACCCACAATACACCTCGAGAGCGCCCCGATGACAATCTTGTTGTACATATCTCAGCATCCAAGGATAAATCCAATCGAGATCGAACTGGTACCCATGATGGTGATAGCATTAGTGATGCTAGATCTGATGTTGATTTTAAGCACAAACGCCGAAGTAAAAGGTCGCAAACCATAACTGACACGGAGTATGACGCTTTGGACATCGACGGTTTCTTTGATGATGTCCCTGAACTTCTCACATGTGACTAGATTGAACTTATTGGTACTTCAATTTTTTTTTTTTTTTTTTTTACCTTTTCTCTGTTATTTATTTTTTTTCTACTCCCCTTTACTAATTTATTTATCTATTTCATTTAGGAGGGAGATCTTGAGCTAGAAGTGACAAAACAGATCAACATTGATAACTCTCTTGTTGATGAGGCTAATGGTTCTCAACCATTAGTTGACCCTGCGTCAAAACCTAGGAGAGGAAAGGAATTGTGTGTAATGGGAGACTTACCAGGCAATAACCATTTGAGTTCCCCCATGAGTTCTCATAACACGATTGGCAATCCCTCACCTGAAGCTACTGCAGAAACATTGGAGATTCAATCTGAGGCCACAGGCTCCCCTTCGATTCAACCGACTGCTCCTTCATCCTCACCTACATCTAGCCACCAACTCACTGCTTTATCTCGCAAACTGTTTAATGGTACAATTGATGAGGCTATCGCACACCTATCAAAAATAAACCAAACAAGTCTAACTAATGTAGCTAGGGGAGTAAGGATCGAATCCTCAGGGAAGCAATTAAACTCTATTGGTTCTTAAAATCTTAAACTGTATAAAGGGCCTTGGTTGAGAATTATCGATTAGCTAATTGACTACTAATTAACTACTAATTAACTACGGGAAATGATGGTGATTAAAACTAATATTTAAGGTCTAGGGTTATTCGGGTCACCAAGAATCAACTAATGGATTTACCAACAAAGAACGTTCAATCACACAATTATGCCAAATTATGACTCACTAATTCTCTCGAACTTAAACTCCCTCAAAACTCGTCTAGCGGCTCTCGCTCATGCCTAGACTATTTTCGCCTATTATTCAGTGGTCTAATTGTGGTACTTTTAAATCCCGGCATCAAATTTGACAATTACGAAAATTACAACTAAATCTGCGCATAATTCAATTGTAAACAAATAAGCCAATAATAGGAAATTGACTACTAATTATGGAATTGAAACAATCTAAGTTAATTAGTCCATTAATTATTCAAGGTTTCCTTAACCCTAGAAAACTAACTACTCACTCATGTCATAAAAACTAAAGCAATTGTAGAAAAAAAAACTAAAGACATGATCATAATTAATGAATTAATCAACAATTATAAAATTGGAAGTAAAACAAGAAATTAGGGCATAAAAGATTAAAGAAAATAAAACTAAAAACATAAACTAAAATTAAACATGAATTAAAGAGAATAGAATTAAGATTGAACTAAAACCTGAATTTGTATTGAATTGAATGATTGAAAAGATCCACAATAATCACCTCTTTTGAGAGAAAACTAAACTAAAACTAGGGTTTTAGAATAATAGAATGCGTGCATGAAAACCTAGGGAAAATTACATTAAGTACGATACTAAGTCGAAGTTTAGTGAAAAACGAGAAAAAATGCCTAAAATTCACTGTGCCCAGCCGGCCGCCTGTGATACACCCTAACCGGGCACAGTGCACCTGGACCGAGCGGACTGATCAGGAAGCCTTCGGGCTTCCGGCTTCGCTTGTAACTCCTATAACTCGACTTCTATGCTTCCCCGGGGCTTCTAAGTTACGTCCTAGCTTCTTTTTAGCTTCTCAAAATGGTCAAGACTTCTCACTAACTTGCCAAGTGCTCGGGATAAAGCGAAAATCGACACAAAAGCATTAATTCCTGCAATAGACGCCAATGCAAAGCAACAACACTAAAAGCAACTGAAGTTAGTAGAATAGGCACAAAGAGCCTTGTTAGAGCCAAAAACCATCATGAAATGGGGGCAAATAATCAATATAAAATGAACTTATCAAAATCCCCCAAGCCAAGCCTTTGCTTGTCCTCAAGCAGACAACTAAACAAACAATGACTTTACCCCTGAAACTTTGAAAAACAAATCAACACAAGCAATTCCGAGCATGTAAGTTCCTTAACCAACCCATCAAAATCCATTGACCGCTATCCACTTGAATCAAAATCAAATAGCCAACCATGTAAGAAATAGAAGTCGATGACTAGAGTAACTCACTCGGTGTCACTCCACACATAAAATTGAGCATAAACAATGAAGCTCACCCTTAATCCCAAACAAGAGTGCAAATGCAAAAAGTGTTTGAATGCAAATTTTGAGAACCCAAACCCACATCTCACACCTCATGCACGTGTTTAAGGGTAGTCACTCAATCTTAATGCGAAAGTCGACTCGAAATTTAAGTAATACTCACGAGCTTTGGCAATTGACTCACTTCACAAGAACTAAAAACATGAACATGCCGATCAAAAAGGTCTTTATAGGCTTGTAACGTGGCTAGGGTGATGGGTAGGATAAAATTTGGGATAATGTGGTGGTAAATGCGGGTTCGCATATTACAATCAAAGAACATAATCAACAGCTCCACATCCAACTCCAACATCACACCAATTTCTTATAGAATTACATCACACCATAAAACTTTAAACTTCAACAACTCCAAAGATCACAAGCTCTTTTCTTTTTTCATTTTTTTTTCAATTTTTTTTCCTCATTTCTTTTTCTTCTCTTTTCTTTTCTTTTCATTTCTTTCAACATTTCAAATTTTTTCTCAAAATTAGGTTCACGACTCTTAATGATATGTCAAAGACAAAATCATCACACATACATAACTAGGCCAATTATAAAGTATAACATTTCAATTCTTCAATAGAAACTAGCCTAAACATTGGTATACAGAGCCTTAATGTGAAACCTATTAGTAAACTTTAACAACAACCAACATTCCATAATGTTCCAATCCTCCAAAACCTCCAACAAATGCAAAACATCAACAAAACAACTCCACAACTCCCCCAAGCAAAGCTTGGACATATATCAATAAAACAAAGCCAGATAGGGTTGTAATGTGGCTAAAATGCAAATGAAGGGTAAAAAGCTCAAAATAAGGACCAAGGGAAAATTTGTGAAGGAATGCCTAAAATCTGGAAGCTCCTAAAAGAAATGAATACCTTTTATCATTCGCGACATGTAACACACCAAAGCCAAGCTACTAGAGTCAAAAGCCAAAACACGGACCATATAAGCACCAGGAACTAAGCACACATGAAAAGAAATAAGCATATAATAATGTATGCGGTTCAAATCCTCCCGTTAACACAGTTCAAGCCTCTACTCTACATATGGCTATAATGGCAAGATTAGAAACTGTTTCAAGCTAAGTCAAGTTCAAGCCCAAGTTGACAATTCCCGAAGCATAACTCATCACATGCCCAAATTAATCAATAACATTTTTAGATAAAATGCGGGGCATAGGGAAGTCATTATTCATAAAATTTACATTAATGCTCATTAATCAACAAGTTCAATCAATTCATATAATTCAACTACAACTACTAAAAGCAAAACAAAAATCTAAACTATGAAAGCAGTACATTTTTTTTGGTCATATGTAAACTCCTACTTCTAAAAAGTAGTACAAACCATATAACTATCCTAAGAAAGCAATAGAAAGTATACTAGAAAGCAGTAAAATCTAAACTAAGAAAGCAATAAAAATAATACCTCCCCCAAGTCGGACTCAACAATGTCCTCATGCTGAAGGAAGTAAAAGGGAGCCAGCTGCTCCTCAATCTGAGCTCTCCATGAACTCATCTGTGTCAGGACCATCATCATCATCATCATCATCATCACCATCACCACCACCATCAGCACCAGCACCTGTATCAGCAGCAGCTCCTCTACTGGACCCCTCTCCTAGGTTAAAAGTATACCAGGAAGGGTGGGGACCAACTGAGGGAACAACACCAGAACACACAAAATAATCATAGATAGGATACATAGCACGGGTGTGATCTTGCTGAAAAGTGTCAAAATGCTGGATCAATTGTTGCTGCTGTATCTGAACATTATCAAACTGACTCTGCAGCTAATCCATGGCGTATCTCCAAGACAGATCAGTGTCGCCCCCTTGAGGGGGTGCATCAGTCGGGGGCTGCTCTGATGGCTGGCAAGAAGAGGGGCGGCTCGACCCTCGACGAATGTAGGCCCGCTGACTGGTAGCAGGGGCGTCATGAGGGTAAACAAGCGGTAGGAGCCAGTCGCCGGATCGGAAGTGATCTGCGTAATAGCGGGGTTAGGCAAGTCGACATAAGCCTTCTTGCCTGACACGACAAACCATCTAATCCCAGGGCCGTCAGTGGCACTGATCCAATCACAAGTAGTAAAATAATCTAAGTTCAGATATCTACCATCGAGCACTAGCTGACGGTGAGCAGCAAAATCAACCCAATAACGCCGGGCTATCATAGTAATTAACCCTCCAAAAACAATATTGTTGACGGTTGGCCTCCCATTCCTATCTACCCCAGCAAAGGTCTTTCATTGGGTTTGCAAGTAGACAACAAAGAAGTGGGGAATAAGGATGCGATAGGGGCAAGTACTACGTAAGAAGTGCTGACCTAACAACGTAACCTCCCTAGTAGTAACTGTGTGGGCCTCATGTCGGCCAAAGATAGTCCAACCTAGAAACGTATGAACAATGCAGGGGGAGGGTTGGTGAATTAAGTTGGCGGAATTGTGCTGCAAACTAACTGTTTCTTACCCGGCTAAGGCATTCCAAAGGTCAAAATCACTAAATTCGGAAGGGGCATTCTTCCGACCAAGTCCAGCTATATCAAAAATCAACCCAAAATCAACTAAAGACTCATAACGATCCACTCCGAAAAGACGGAAAGCAATTCCCTGAGCGGGTCTATGGGGGTTCGGCCTATCAACTCTAAAACTTGACATAAATTCATAAGTCATATCCGCATAAGTAGCAACATCCAAGTTAAAGAAAAATTCCATACCCATGTTTTTCAAACAATCGCGAGTTTCATCAAGAATTCCAAGAGTATGCAATAAAGTATGATAAAAATCTAGTAGGAACAATATTGTTCTAGTGAAGCAAAACTTACATCGGGGGAAATTGGGGTCCCGTGCAATCTCGTTGTTCCTCCTCCTTGAAGTGCCACTTGGTTGAGCTCTTGACCTCTTAGGACCCATTAGTTTAAAGTTTGGTTGATTTTTGTGAAAGTTAGGGTTTTATGGGTGATGGTGATTTTGTGGGTTTTGTGATTTTAATGGTAAGAGGGTGAAAGAGGAAGAAAAATAGAGAAGAAAATGGTGAAAATTTGAGATGATTTGATGAAGAGATGAGTGAGATATGAGGAATTAAAGTTTGAGTGAAGGTGGTTTTAATGGTGGAATTGGGGATTTTGTTTGAGAGGATTGGGTAGTGAGAGAAAGTAGAAGGAAGAAGAAGAAAGGAGAAAGTGAGGATGAGGGAGAAAGAGGATCGTGAGAAGGGGAGAAAAAGGGGGAAGGTGTCGCGCAACCCGCCCGGTTGGCTAGGTGTCCGCCCAACTCGAGTGTTGGGCGCCCGGCTGGCCGCGCATGCTGATAGTGGTGAAATTTTCGCTAAGTACCCAAAAACATGACGCGCGCCCGGGTGGTATGCAAGTCGCCCGGTTGAGGTGCACTGTGCTCGGCTGCCCGGGCACAGTGATGCTCAATGTGGTTCTTGGCAAAAAAATTTGTAAGGCATGAAAATCATGCTGCGCGCCCGGTTGAATGGCACTATGCCCGGTTCGAGTGCAGTGTGCCCGGGTGGCCGGGCACATTGCACTTTGGGGCCGTTTTGCCACTTACTTCTTCCAAAATGCTCCTTAAACCTACAAAATCACTAATACTTCACAAAAACCGTTAGTCCCTCACACTCACTCACTAATAAACTAAGAAAAAGTGAAACTAAAGCATGAAAAATAACTAAACTACCTACGGGTTGCATCCCGCAAAGCGCTTCTTTAAGGTCATTAGCTTGATTGTAGTCTGGAGTGGTCAATAGGAGTCGGGATTGTGGAAATGCACCTCTTCTACTAATCCAACCGCATCGCCTTCATAGTAGAGCTTCAATCGCTATCCGTTAACCTTGAATTTTTCACCTTTATCATTTTGAACCTCAACGAACCCGAATTTGCTCACCATAGTAACCATAAAAGGACCGCTCCACCTGGATTTCAGCTTTCTAGGAAATAATCTGAGACGGGAGTTGAATAGAAGTACCTTGTCACCAACTTGAAACTCTCTTCTCATTCTCTTGTTGTGCCACCTCTTAGTCTTCTCCTTATAGATTTTGGCACTATCATATGCAGCTAAACGGAATTCATCGAGCTCATTCAATTGAAGAAGTCGCTTTTCTCCCGCAAGCTTAGCATCCATGTTCAACTCCTTTACTGCCCCATATGCCTTGTACTATAGCTCAACCAGAAGATGACACGCTTTACCATAAACTAACCGGAACGGTGAAGTTCTAATTGGAGTTTTTAAAGCCGTCCTGTACGCCCATAGAGCATCATATAGCTTGTTAGTCCAATCCTTCCTTGATTTTGCAATCGTCTTCTCTAGGATAGCTTTGATTTCTCGGTTTGAAACCTCCACTTGACCACTGGTTTGTGGATGGTAAGCCAATCCCGTTCTGTGGTAGACACCGTACTTCTCCAGCAGCTTATCTAGCCTCTTCTCATGGAAATGCTTCCCACCATCACTGATAACAGCTCTAGGGACTCCGAACCTAGGAAAGATGACCTGCTTAAACAATCTCAACACGATGTTAGAATCGCAATGGGGGGTAGCCAGAGCTTCCACCCATTTAGAAACATAATCTACAGCAACTAATATGAAACGGTTTCCATTAGAGGATGGGAAGGGTCCCATATAGTCAATGCCCCAAACATCAAAATTTTCAACTTCTAATATACTTGTTTGAGGCATTTCGTGCCTTTGTGAGATATTACCTGTTCGCTGGCACGAATCACAAGACATAATAAAGGCTCTAGCATCCTGTAGGATAGTGGGCCAATAAACACCCGATTCGAGGACCTTGAACATCGTCTTAGAAGGTCCAGCATGACCTCCATATGGTGATGAATGGAAATGGTGAAAAACACCATAGACTTCCCATTCCGGAACACATTTCCTGTATAAACCATCTGCACACTCACGAAACAAGTTAGGATCATCCCAAAAGTATCGCTTAACATCATGCAAAAACTTCTTTTTCTGCTGATAAGTCAAATCAGAAGGTAAGACATGTCCCACATCATAATTAGCAAAATTAGCAAACCAAGGAGAATTCACACAAACTGCAAACAGATGTTCATCAGGAAAAGAATCATCAATGGGGGTGGAGATCTCCCCATCATCATACCGTATCCTCGATAAGTGGTCAGCTACCACATTCTCTGCTCCCTTCTTATCACGAATCTCGAGATCGAACTCTTGAAGCAACAAAATCCACCAAATGAGCCTCGATTTTGCTTCCTTTTTCCCTAGTAGATATTTAAGAGCTGCATGGTCAGTGTAAACAATAACTTTCGAACCTACAAGGTAAGCACGAAATTTATCTAATGCATAAACAATAGCAAGCAAGTCTTTTTCCGTGGTGGCATAGTTGACTTGAGCTTCATCCAAGGTCTTACTAGCATAGTAAATAGCATGTAGGACCTTATCCCTCCTTTGACCTAAAACTACACCAACTGCAAAATCACTAGCATCACACATTATCTCGAAAGGTAAATTCCAATCGGGAGATTGTATAATAGGTGCTGAAATTAATGCATGTTTGATCATATTAAAGGACTCAAGACACTCATCAGTGAATTTAAACTCAACATCTTTCAAAAGCAACTGAGTTAGTGGTTTCGCAATTTTAGAAAAATCCTTAATGAACCTGCGATAAAAAGCAGCATGACCCAAAAAACTTCTTGCTCCTTTAACATTCACCGGAGGTGGCAATTGCTCAATTACCTGTATTTTCGCCTTATTCACCTCAATACCACGCTTGGACACCAAATGCCCCAATACTACTCCTTCATTGACCATGAAGTGACATTTTTCCCAATTTAAGACCAAATTTACCTGCTCACATCTTTCGAGAACTTTAGTCAAGTTAGTTAAACATGAATCAAAATCGGAACCATAAACACTAAAATCATCCATGAAGACCTCCATAATAGACTCTATGAACTCAGAAAAGATGCTCATCATGCAACGTAGGAAAGTAGCTGGTGCATTACATAAACCAAAAGGCATTCTACGATATGCAAAAGTACCATAAGGACATGTAAAAGTAGTTTTCTCTCTATCATCAGGATGGATGGGGATCTGAAAGAAACCCGAATATCCATCAAGATAACAGAAATACTTATTCTTAGCTAACGTTTCCAACATTTGATCAATAAAAGGGAGGGGGAAATGATCCTTTTTAGTTGCAACATTCAATTTTCTATAGGCAATACACATTCTCCATCTTGTAACAACTCTAGTAGGTATCAATTCATTTTTATCATTACGAACAACAGTTGTTCCCCCTTTCTTAGGGACTACCTGTACGGGGCTTACCCACTGGGAATCAGGCATCGAGTAAATAATACGTGCATCTAGAAGTTTAAGAACTTCTTTCTTCACCATCTCCTGCATGATAGGATTCAAACAACGTTAACCCTGTATACAAGGTTTATGACCTTCCTCTAAATGAATTCTATGCATGCAAAAATCAGGACTAATACCAGTCAAATCATCAATAGTATAACCAATAGCCTTCTTATGAGACTTAAGCACAGATAAAAGCTTATTAAGTTGACTATCTGTAAGAGAAGCACTAACAATGACTGGGTACAACTCCTTATCATCTAGAAAAGCATATTTCAAATTAGAGGGGAGGGGTTTCATCTCAGGTTGGGTTACCTCTTTAACAGAACAAACCTCTTGTGGTAACTCAACAAATTTCCGGCTCTCCTCCGGATTTAATTCCTCACCATTAAGATCATGGACCAAATTATCGGCATCAGCTACACCTTCACCTGCACTAACATCAAGACAAACAACGGCCTCCAGAACATCCTTTGTAGTAGATCGAGGCATATCATCAATAACAATCTCATCAATGACATCAATAACATAGCATGACTGTTCCATTATAGGACTCTTAAAAGCAGCATTAAGATTAAAGGTGACTTTATCATCCCCTACAGAACGAGTCAAACTACCATTTTTTACATCAATAACAGCACCTGCAGTGTGTAAGAATGGTCTACCTAGTATAATTGGGATATGAGCATCCTCATCCATATCTAACACAACAAAATCAATAGGAATAAAGAATTTCCCGACTCTCACCGGGACATCCTCTAAAATACCTTTAGGGTATTTCACTGTCCTATCTGCCATCTGCAAAGTGATGTTAGTAACCTTTAAAGCACCCATATCAAGTTTTTTGTAAATAGATAAAGGCATGACACTAACACTGGCCCCTAAATCACATAAAGCTTTATCAATAAATAATGGGCCAATGTTACAAGGAATAGAAAAACTTCCCGGGTCTTTCAACTTAGGTGGTGACTTGTTTTGCAATATGGCACTGCACTCCTCCGTAAGTGCTACGGTCTCCACCACATTCAACTCACGTTTCCTGCTCAAAATATCTTTCAAAAATTTAGTGTAAGTAGGAATTTGAGTTATCAAATCAGTAAATGGAACATTAACCTGCAAATTCTTCACAATATCTAAAATGATTATCATTCTTACTCCTGGTTACCCTGTTCGGAATAGGTAACCTAACCTGTGACCTCGGGATCGTGTCAAACGATGTGTCATCTACCTTCTCCTTAGGTGCTTTAGTTTC
Source organism: Suaeda aralocaspica (assembly GCA_016808085.1). Classification (NCBI taxonomy): domain Eukaryota; kingdom Viridiplantae; phylum Streptophyta; class Magnoliopsida; order Caryophyllales; family Amaranthaceae; genus Suaeda; species Suaeda aralocaspica. The sequence goes on along the minus strand of PYUH01000586.1, from coordinate 744,607 downwards.
CTTAGCTGGAACTGTCTCTAAATCTTCAATCACCACATCACTGGTCTTCTTAGCTCCACCTGCAACATCAGAATTAACATCATCAGTAGGCATTTTCGGGCCCTCATAAGCAGTTCCACTCCTCAAAGTAATGGCATTGACATGGTCCCTCGGGGGATTCTGTGGTGCCTGTGATACTGGAGGTGTAGGTTGTGATGGAAGGTGGCCTGGTTGCCTTTGAGCAGTTGATTGTGCAATCTGAGCTATCTGAGTCTCCAGGTGCTTGTTGTGAGCCTGCATTGCCTCCATATTTTTCTGCATCTGCAACATCATATTCTTCAGCTCAGAAAGTTCACCACTAGGTTGAGCCGGCAATGGTGGTGCTGATAATGATGGCCTGAAACCTAGTGGGTGTGGTGGTACATATCTCTACATTTGTTGGTGTGCCTGCTAAGGTGGTATAGTTTGCTGAGGATTCTACACATTGCTATTATTCTTGTAGGAAAAGTATGGATGACCCTTCCAACCCGGATTATATGTATTGGAAAATGGATTGTTCTTGTAGGCTTGAAAGGCACACACTTGCTCTACTGAACTGGTACATGACTGGGAACTATGACCGAATGAACCACAGGAATCACAGAAAGGGTCAGTGCATCCCGAAAGAGCAGCTACAGGTGATGGTGGAGGAGCTATAGTACCAATCTTGTCAAGCTTCTGACTCATGGCATTAATATGTGCAACTAAATTCTCATACTTATCATCAACTACATGTTTTCCACCCTTCTTGTAATGCCCTCTAAGGTTACCAAACTGTGAATTATGAGTGGCAATTTCATCAATCAGTTCATATGCAGCATTGACCTCCTAGTTCATGAATCGACCATTAGCAGCAGAATCTAACAAAGCTCTACTCTCATTACCCAAACCATTGTAGAATGATTGAACCAGAAACCATTTCTCAAGCCCATGATGAGGACACATTCTCAATAACTCCTTAAGCCGTCGCCAAGCATCATAACGTGACTCATCTGTTTCCTGATTGAAATTAGTAATTTGACTCCTCAATAAAGCAGTTCTCTGTGATGGGTAGTAATTCCTCTGAAAAGCAAGAGCCAAGTCCTCCCAACAAGTAATTGTAGCCATATTAAGATCATTCAACCAGGTTCTAGCCTTGTCTTTCAACGAAAACAGGAACATTCTCCTTCTAATGTAATCCTTAGAAACATTCATTTGCTTGGTGGTATCACAGTATTGAAGGAAATTCTACAAATGTAAATTCGGGACCATATTCACAAGAGCCGGTTTCAGTTCAAAATTAGCAGCATCGGTATCAGGTATTGAATAACCTCCAGCCATAGACTCCGTACTAGGCAAGGAATAGTCTCTCAATGAACGGGCTGTAGGTGGCGATGGTGGAGGTGGTGGTCCTCTACCCTGTCGTTCTCCTTCGGCAGCCATTTCGACCTCCAAATACCCTTCAAACAACGGGTTGAAGGTGATCTCGAAAAACTGAGACAAATAAGAAACAATTTCCTCCACGGATTGGGGATGAAATATTCGGCGTCTACTACGTCTCAACCGCTTCAGAAATACTTGCTCGGGCTCAGGGAAAATGAAAGTATCAGGCTCGTGGTCGTTTTGCATAAACCTATGAACCTGCACACAATGGGAACTCCGAGCAAAGATAAGAAACAGCCCCAAAGAATCGAATAGTTCCTTCAGACTAAGAAAAATAAAAAGAAAACAATAAAAACCCGACTAACATAATTAAAAATTGCTTCCGCGGCAACGGCGCCAAAATTTGATGAGGCTATCGCACACCTATCAAAAATAAACCAAAAAACTCTAACTAATGTAGCTAGGGAAGTAAGGATCAAATCCTCAGGGAAGCAATTAAACTCTATTAGCTCTAAAAAGCTTAAACTGTATAAAGGGCCTTGGTTGAGAATTATCGATTAGCTAATTGACTACTAATTAACTACGGGAAATGATGGTGATTAAAACTAATATTCAAGGTCTAGGGTTATTCGGGTCATCAAGAATCAACTAATGGATTTACCAACAAAGAACGTTCAATCTCACAATTATGTCAAATTAGGGCTCACTAATTCTCTCGAACTTAGACTCCCTCAAAACTCATCTAGCGGCTCGCGCTCATGCCTAGACTAATTCCGCCTATTATTCAATGGTCTAATTGTGGTATTTTTACCTCTCTACATCAAATTCGACAATTACCAAAATTACAACCAAATATGCGCACAATTCAATTGTAAACAAATAAGCCAATAATAGGAAATTGACTACTAATTATGTAATTGAAACAATCTAAGTTAATTAGTCCATTAATTATTCAAGGTTTCCCTAACCCTTGAAAACTAACTACTCACTCAAGATCATAAAAACTAAAGCAATTGTAGAAAACAAAAACTAAAGACATGATCTTAATTAATGAATTAATCAACAATTATAAAACTAGAAGTAAAACAAGAAATTAGGGCATAAAAGATTAAAGAAACTAAAACTAAAAACATAAACTAAAATTAAACATGAATTAAAGACAATAGAATTAAAATTGAACTAAAACCTGAATTTGTATTGAATTGAATGATTGAAAAGATCCACAATAATCACCTCTTTTGAGAGAAAACTAAACTAAAACTAGGGTTCTTGAATAATAGAATGCGTGCATGAAAACCTAGGGGAAATTACATTAAGTACTAAGTCGAAGTTTAGTGAAAAACGAGCAAAAACGCCTAAAAATCACTGTGCCCGGCCGGCCGGCTGTGATGCACCCGAACCAGGCACAGTGCACCTAGACCGGGCGGACTGATCAGGAAGCCTTCGGGCTTCCGGCTTCGCTCGTAACTCCTATAACTCGACTTCTATGCTTCCCCGGGGTTTCTAAGTTATGTCCTAGCTTCCTTTTAGCTTCTCAAAATGGTCAAGACTCTCACTAACTTGCCAAGTGCTCGGGATAAAGCGAAAACCAACACAAAAGCATCAATTCCTACAATAAACGCTAAAGCAAAGCAACAACACTAAAAGCAACCGAAGTTAGTAGAATAGGCTCAAAAGAGCCTTGTTAGCGCCAAAAACCATCATGAAATGGGGGCATATAATCAATTTAAAATGAACTTATCAACAATCAAGTCATTTGGTGTAGAGCTGCTTACAGTCCTTAAAGGAACTCCTTTCCATGAAGTCTCAAAAATGCGGAAGGAAGCTTTAGTTATTTATGAGGGCATTAAAGGACTAAAGGGAGATCCCAAACCATTGAAGCATCAAGTTGAGTCTTACATCACAGCTGTTGAATCTTTTCTCAAGTAACAAGATAATATTGCCACTCGTCAACACCCTGACCAAGTGGAACATGCTAAACATATAATAGCTAAGGAAATTCAACAGTTTAAGTCTGGAATTGATGCATTACTAAAGAAAGATAAAGAGTTGGAGATGGAAATTCAGGCTCTTCGCCTCAAATTGGAGGAAGAGAAAAATTCTCGAACTTCTTTCGAGGATAAAGTGCAAGCTGCAGAGAAACACATAGCAGAACTGAAAGGCTACTCCTAGGGATGCCGAAGCAATTAAGGAGTTTGAGGAACATAAGAGGCAGATACTTGACTATCAGTCCTCGATTACACCCACGGCATGGATGGACATTGATTAGGCCTTGAACCGTTAATTTTTTCTTTATTTATTTGTTTTCGTTTTAGCCGTTCACAGTTTAGACTCTTGCGGGCCAGGATATTTCTTTTTTTTCTTTTTTGAACTTGCAGTTTATACTCTTGCTTAGGAGATAGTTTTTTTTTAACCTGCAGTTTATACTTTTGCTTGGGAGATAGTTTTTTTTTTAACTTGCAGTTTATACTCTTGCTTAGGAGATATTTTTTTTTTTTGAACTTGCAGTTTATACTCTTGCTTAGGAGATAGTTTCTTTTTTTTTTGGCTGAACTTGAGTTTTCATTCTTTCATCATATATCATCGAATGTCACATCACTTCTACTTACTCAAGCTGCCTACGTACTTGCAAGCAACAATGACATCGCTTTGCAAGATCAAGCCATACGTAGTTCTAGTAAAACCCTTTTTTTTAGCTTTTACTACTGTTCTTCAACAAAATTCACTTCAAGAGTAGTAGTGTTTAAGGAATTTGCCGTTTATAGGACCAATGTGCAACCATCACTATCTACTATTTTGTAAGCTCTATTTGTATAGACATCTCGCACCACATAAGGGCCATCCTACTTAGATGTGAACTTGTTCCCAGTCTTGTGGGATGTAATTATAGGTCTCCTTACTGCCAACACCATGTCCCCAACTTGAAAGGAACGAGGCCTAACTTTTTTATTAAAGGCCCGTGACATGCGAGCTTGGTAGCATTCTAAACTTTGTTGAGCCTGTAGCCTCTTTTCATCAAGTGCTTCTAACTCTGCCAATCTAAGCTTATCGCTTTCTTCATTGGTTAGGCCTTCTTGTATAGCAACTTGTAATGACGGGATTTGCAACTTCAATGGTAGGTCAGGTTCCACACCATACACCAAAGCATATGGCGTTGTTTGTGTTGCAGTCTTATATGTTGTCCTGTATGCCCAAAGAGCTTCTCCAATCTGCTCATGCCAATCACGTTTAGTTTTTGACACTACTTTACTCAACAAGTTAAAAAGTGTTTTGTTAAAGGCTTCAGCTATCCCATTTGCAGGAGCGTTGTACATTGACGGCTTATGTTGGGTGAATTTGAACTTTTCATAGAGACTTGTCATCAACCTGTTGTAAAATGGTGTCCCATTGTCAGTGACAGCTCGTTTTGGTACACCATATCTATAGATAATGTGAGTTCAAATAAAGTCAACCATATTTTCTTTCTTGACTTCACGAAGTTGAATCGCTTCAGCCCACTTGGAGAAATAGTCCGTTGCAGCCAAAATGTATGCATGGCTTGTGGACGACTTTGGAGTGATAGGTCCTACGACATCAAGTCCCCATGCTTCAAAGGGTCAAGAAGCCACTGTGGGATGTAATGGTTCTGGGGGTTGATGAATAAAGTTGGCATGGAACTGACATGCTTCACATTTCTTCGCGTAATCCATGCAATCTTGTATCATTTTAGGCCAATAGTACATTCTTTTGACATGATCATGCAACTTTAAGCCTGATTGATGAGCACCACAAATCCCAGAGTGAGCTTCTTCCATTATTTTTGTTGCTTCATCTTCTGCAAGCCACCTCAACCAAAGGCCATGAAAGGACCTTCCATAAAGTGTTTTCTTGTAGTATGTAAATCTAGGAGCTCGACGACGTATCTCATTCCTGCGCTTTGGATCGCTTGGTAGTTTTCCATGTTCCAAGTAATCTATAAGTTGAATTGACCTCTTCATCACTCTCTTCCTCATCAAGCGACACAACCCATCGATTACACACAGGTATATTCATGGTCTCCTCTGCCCCCAGTGCCAAAGTGGCTGCAAGATTAGCTAGCGCGTCAGCCATCTTATTGGCACTTCTTGGAACATGTTCTAACTTAGTAGTTTCAAACTTGGCCAGTAGCTTCAAAGCACGCCTGTGGAGAGGGAGTAAGTCTTCTTTCTTGACTTCATATTCACCAGAAAGTTGACTTATTACCAATTGTGAGTCTCCAAAAATGTCCAAGTCCTTTATTCCCATTTCAATAGCCATTTGGAGGCCTATGATAAGAGCTTGGTACTCAGCCACATTATTTGAGCATAGTTGAGTCAAGACAAATGAATAAGTTAGCACATGCTTTTCGGGTGACAGTAGTATAACCCCTGCACCTGCTGGAGTAATGCAATAAGTATGATAAAAATCTAGTAGGAACATATTGTTTAGTGAACAAACTTACATCGGGGGAAATTGGGGTCCCGTGCAATCGCGTTGTTCCTCCCTGAAGTGCCACTTGGTGGAGCTCTTGACCTCTTAGACCCATTAGTTTAAAGTTTGTGGATTTTTGTGAAGGTTAGGTGTTATGGGTGATGGTGATTTTGTGGTTTTGTGATTTTAGGTAAGAGGGTGAAAGAGAAGAAAAAAGAGAAGAAAATGGTGAAAATTTGGAGATGATTGGAGAAGAGAGCGAGGATATGAGGAATTAAAGTTTGAGTGAGGTGGTTTTAATGGTGGCCTTGGGCTTTTGTTTGCGGGCTTGGGTCGTGCGCCTCGTCGCGACCGCAGACCGCCGGCGCAGCCTGAGGATGCGGCGACGCGGTCGTGACAGGGGGAGCACAGGGGGACGGTGTCGCGCACCCCCCCGTTTGGCTCTGTTGTCCCTCGCCACACCTCGCAGTGTTGGGCGCCCGGCTGGCCGCGCATGCTCTGATATGGTGAAATTTTCGCTAATCCCAAAACATATGACGGCGCGCCCGGGTGGTATGCAAGTTCGCCGGTTGAGGTGCACTGTGCTCGCTGCCGCCCGGCACAGTGATGCTCATGTGGTTCTTGGCCAAAAAATATTGTAAGCAAAAAATCATGCTGCCGCCCCGGTTGAATGGCACATGCCCGGTTCGAGTGCAGTGTGCCGGTGGCCGGCACATTGCACTTTGGGGCCGTTTTGTCCACTACTTCTTCCAAAATCTCCTTAACCTACAAATCACTAATACTTCACAAAACCGTTAGTCCCTCACACTCACTCACTAATAAACTAAGAAAAGTGAAACTAAAGCATGAAAAATAACTAAACTACTACGGGTTGCACTCCGCAAAGCGCTGTCTTTAAGGTCATTAGCTTGATTGTAGTCTGGAGTGGCAATAGGAGTCGGGATGGTGGAAAGCCACTCTTCTACTAATCCAACCGCATCGCCCTTCATAGTAGAGCTTCAATCGCTATCCGTTAACCTTGAATTTTTTCACCTTTATATTTTGAACCTCAACGAACCCGAATTTGCTCACCATAGTAAACCTAAAAGGACCGCTCCACCTGGATTTCAGCTTTCTAGGAAATATCTGAACGGGATTTGAATAAGAGTACCTTGTCACCAACTTGAAACTCTCTTCTCATTCTCTTGTTGTGCACCTCTTAGTCTTCTCCTTATAGATTTTGGCACTATCATTGCAGCTAAACGGAATTCATCGAGCTCATTCATTGAAGAATCGCTTTTCTCCCGCAAGCTTAGCATCCATGTTCAAGCCCTTACCTGGCCCATATTGCCTTGTTACTATAGCTCAACCAGAAGATACACGCTTTAACCATAAACTAACCGAACGGTGAAGTTCTAATTGGAGATTTTAAAGCCGTCCTGTAGACGCCATAGAGCATCATATAGCTTGTTAGTCCACCTTCCTTGATTTTGCAATCGTCTTCTCTAGGATAGCTTTGATTTCTCGGTTGAAACCTCCACTTGACCCACTGGTTTTGTGGATGGTAAGCCTAATCCCGTTCGTGGTAGACACCGTACTTCCCAGACAGCTTATCTAGCCTCTTTCATGGAAATGCTTCCCACCATCACTGATAACAGCTCTAGGGAACTTCCGAACCAGGAAAGATGACCGGCTTAACAATCTCACCCGATGTTAGAATCGCATGGGGTGGTGCCAGAGCTTCCACCCATTTAGAAACATAATCTACAGCAACTAATATGAAAACGGTTTCCATTAGAGGATGGGAAGATGGTCCCATATAGTCAATGCCCCAAACATCAAAATTTTCAACTTCTATATACTTGTTTGAGCATTTCGTGCCTTTGTGAGATATTCCTGTTCGCTGCACGAATCACAAGACATAAAAAGGCTCTAGCATCCTGTAGGATATGGGCAATAAAACACCGATTCGAGGACCTTGAACATCGTCTTAGAATGCCAGCATGTCCTCATATGGTGATGCATGGAAATGGTGAAAAACCATAGACTTCCCATCTCCGGAACCATCCTGTATAACCATCTGCGCACACCACGAAACAAGTGGATCATCCCAAGTATCGCTTACTCATGCAAAAAAACTTCTTTTTCTGCTGATAAGTCAAATCAAAGTAGAAAGTTCCCACATCATAATTAGCAATTACTCAAACCAAGGAGAATTCACAACAACTGCAAACGGATGTTCATCAGAAAAGAATCATCAATGGGGGTGAATCTCCCCATCATCATACCGTATCCTCGATAAGTGGTCAGCTACCATTCTCTCTGTCGCCCTCTTATCACGAATCTCGAGATCGAACTCTTGAAGCAACAAAATCCACCAAATGAGCCTCGATTTTGCTTCCTTTTTCCCTATTAGATATTTAGAGCTGCATGGTCAGTGTAAACAATAACTTTTCGAACCTACAGGTAAGCACGAAATTTATCTAATGCCAAAACAATAGCAACAAGTCTTTTTCCGTGGTGCATAGTTGACTGAGCTTCATCCAAGGTCTTACTAGCATAAATAGCATGTAGACCTTATCCCACCTTTGACCCCTAAAACTGCAACAACTGCAAAATACTAGCATCACACATTATCTCGAAGGTTAAATTCCAATGGAGATTGTATAATGGTGCTGAAATTAATGCATGTTTGATCATATTAAAGGACTCAAGACACTCATCAGTGAATTTAAACCAGCATCTTTTCAAAGCAACTGAGTTAGTGGTTTCGCATTTAGAAAAATCCTTAATGAACTTGCATAAAAAGCAGCATGACCCAAAACTTCTTCTCCTTTAACATTCACCGAGGTGGCAATTGCTCAATTACCTGTATGTTCGTTCTCGCCCTTATTTCCACCTCAATAATACCACGCTTGGACACCAAATGTCCCCAATACACTACTCCTTCATGACCATGAAGTGACTTTTTCCCATTTAAGACACAATTTACCTGCTCACATCTTTCGAGAACTTTAGTCAAGTTATTAACATGAATCAAATCGGAACCATAAACACTAAAATCATCATGAAGACCTCCATTAGACTCTATATGAACTCAGAAAAGATGCTCATCATGCAACGTAGGAAAGTAGCTGGTGCATTACATAAACCAAAAGGCATTCTACACGATATCAAAAGTACCATAAGGACATGTAAAAGTAGTTTTCCTCTCTATCTTCAGGATGGATGGGGATCTAAAGAAACCCGAATATCCATCAGATACAGAAATACTATCCTTAGCTAACGTTTCCAACATTTGATCAATAAAAGGGGGGGGAAATGACCTTTTTAGTTGCAACATCAATTTCTATAGGCAATACCACATTCTCCATCTTGTAACAACTCTAGTAGGTATCAATTCATTTTTATCATTAGCAACAACAGTTGTTCCCCCTTGTCTTAGGGACTACCTGTACGGGGCTTACCCACTGGGAATCATCCTCGAGTAAATATACGTGCATCTAGAAGTTTAAGAACTTCTTTCTTTCACCCATCCCTGCATGATAGGATTCAAACAACGTAACCCCTGTAACAAGGTTTAATGACCTTTCCTCTAAATGAATTCTATGCATGCAAAAATCAGGACTATACCAGTCAAATCATCAATATATAACCAATAGCCTTTTATGAGACTTAAGCACATAAAAGCTTATTAAGTTGACTATCTGTAAGAGAAGCAACTAACAATGACTGGTACAACTCCTTATCATCTAGAAAAGCATATTTCAATTAGAGTGGGAGGGGTTCATCTCAGGTTGGTGTTACCCTCTTTAACAGAACAAACCTCTTGTGGTAACTCAACAAATTTCCGGCTCTCCTCCGGATTAATTCCTCACCATTAAGATCATGGACCAAATTATCGGCATCAGCTACACCTTCACCTGCACTAACATCAAGACAAACACGGCCTCCAGAACATCCTTTGTAGTAGATCGAGCATATCATCAATAACAATCTCATCAATGCATCAATACAGAGCGACTGTTCCATTATAGGACTCTCTAAAAGCACATTAAGATTAAATGTACTTTATCATCCCTACAGAACGAGTCAAACTACCATTTTTTACATCATAACGCACCTGCAGTGTGTAAGAATGGTCTACCTAGTATAAGTGGGATATGAGCATCCTCATCCATATCTAACACACAAAATCAATAGGAATAAGAATTTTTCCCGACTCTCACCGTGACTTCCTCTAAATACCTTTGGTATTATTCACTGTCCATCTGCCATCTGCAAAGTGATGTTAGTAACCTTTAAAGCACCCATATCAAGTTTTTGTAGAATAGATAAAGGCATGACACTACCCCTGGCCCCTAAACACGATAAACTTTATCAGTAAATAATGGGCCAATGTTACAGGAATAGAAAAACTTCCCGGGTCGTTTCAACTTATGGTGGTGGAACTTGTTTTGCAATATGGCACTGCACTCCCCCCTCCGTAAGTGCTACGGTCTCACACATATCAACTCACGTTCCTGCTCAAAAATCTTTCAAAAATTTAGTGTAAGTAGGAATTTGAGTTATCAAATCAGTAAATGGAACATTAACTGCAAATTCTTCACATATCTAAAATGATTATCATTCTTACTCCTGGTTACCCTGTTTTCGAATGGGTAACCTAACCTGTGACCTCGGGATCGTGTCAAAACGTTTGTCATCTACCTTCTCCTATGTGCTTTAGTTTCCTAGCTTGGAACTGTCTCTAAATCTTCAATCACCACATCACTGGTCTTCTAGCTCCACCTGCAACATCAGAATTCCTCATCAATAGCTTTTCGTCCCTCATAAGCAGTTCCACTCCTCAAGTATGCATTGACATGGTCCCTCGGGGGATTCTGGGTGCCTGTGATCCTGGAGGGTAGGTTGTGATGAAGGTGGCCTGGTTGCCTTTGAGCAGTTGTTTGTGCAATCTGAGCTACTGCTGTCTTCAGGTTCTTGGTTGTGAGCCTGCTTTGCCTCCATATTTTCTGCATCGCACATCATATCTTCAGCTCAGAAGTTCACACCACTAGGTTGACGGCAATGTTGGTGCTGATAATGATGGCCTGAACCTAGTGGTGTGGTGGTACATATCTCTACATTTGTTGGTGTGCCTGCTAAGGTGGTATAGTTTGCGGAGGATTCTACACATGCATATTCTTGTAAGGAAAAGTTGGATGACCCTCCAACCCGGATTATATGTATTGGAAAATGGAATTGTTCTTGTAGGGCTTGAAAGGCACACACTTGCTCACTGAACTGGTACATGACTGGGAACTATGACCGAATGAACCACAGGAATCACAGAAAGGGTCATGTGCATCCCGAAAGAACGCTACAGGTGATGGTGGAGGACTATATACCAATCTTGTCAAGCTTCTGACTCATGGCATTAATATGTGCAACTAAATTCTCATACTTATCATCAACTCATGTTTTCCACCCTCTTGTTGCCCTCTAAGGTTACCAAACTGTGAATTATAGGGGCAATTCATCAATCAGTTCATATGCAGCATTGACCTCCTAGTTCATGAATCGACCATTAGCAGCAAATCTACACAGCTCTACTCTCTCATGATTACCCACCCTTTTAGAATGATGTGAACCAAAACATTTCTCAAGCCCATGATGAGGGACACATTCTCAATAACTCCTTAAACGCGTCGCCAAGCATCATAACGTGACTCTCTTTTTCCTGATTGAATTAGTAATTTGACTCCTCAACAAAGAAAGCAGTTCTCTGTGATGGTAGTAATTCCTTGCCTCTGAAAAGCAAGAACCAAGTCCTCCAAAACAAGTCATTGTAGCCATATTAAGATCATTCAACCAGGTTCTAGCCTTTTCTTCACGAAACATGAACATTCTCCTTCTAATGTAATCCTTAGAAACATTCATTTGCTGGGTGGTATCACAGTATTGAGGAAATTCTACAAATGTAATTCGGGACCATATTCACAGAGCCGGTTTTCAGTTCAAAATTAGCAGCATCGGTATCAGGTAGTTGAATAAAACCTCCAGCCATAGACTTCCGTACTAGGCAAGGAATAGTCTCTCAATGAACGGGCTGTAGGTGGCGATGGTGGAGGTGTGGTTTCCTCTACCCTGTCGTTCTCCTTCGGCAACGCCATTTCGACCTCCAATAACCCTTCAAAACACGGGTTGAAGGTGAATCTCGAAAAACTAGACAAATACGAAACAATTTCCTCCACGGATTGGGGATGAAACTATCGGCGTCTACTACGTCTCAACCGCTTCAAAATACTTGCTCGGGCTCAGGAAATAAAGTATCAGGCTTCGTGGTCGTTTTGCATAAACCTATGAACCTGCACACAATGGGAACTCCGAGGCAAAGATAAGAACACCCCAAAGAATCGAATAGTTCTTCAGGACTAAGAAAAATAAAAGAAAACAATAAAAACCCGACTACATAATTAAAAATTGCTTCCCGCGCAACGGCGCCAAATTTGATGAGGCTATCCCACACCTTCAAAATAAACCAAAAACTCTAACTAATGTACTAGGGAAGTAAGGATCAAATCCTCAGGAAGCAATTAAACTCTATTAGCTCTAAAAAGCTTAAACTGTATAAAGGGCCTTGGTGAGAAATTTCGATTAGCTATTGACTACTAATAACTACGGGATGATGGTGATTAAAACTAATATCAAGGTCTAGGGTTATTCGGGTCATCAAGAATCAACTAATGGATTTACCACAAAGAACGTTCATCTCACAATAATTCAATAGGGCTCACTAATTCCTCGAACTTAGACTCCCTCAAACTCACTAGCGGCTCGCGCTCATGCCTAGACTAATTCCGCCTATTATTCAATGGTCGTAATTGTTGGTATTTTTTACCTCTCTACATCAAATTCGACAATTACCAAATTCAACCAAATATGCCGCACAATTCAATTGTAAACAAATAAGCCAAAAGGAAATGACTACAATTATGTAATTGAACAATCTAAGTTAATTATCCATTATTATTCAGGTTTCCCTACCCTTGAAACTAACTACTCACTCAAGATCATAAAACTAAAGCATTGTAGAACAAAATAAAGACATGATCTTAATGAATGAATTAATCAACAATTATAAAACTAAATAAAACAGAAATTAGGGCATAAAAGGATTAAGAAACTAAACCTAAAAACATAAACTAAATTAAACATGAATTAAAACAATAGAATTAAATTGAACTAAAACCTGAATTTGTATTGAATTAATGATTGAAAAGATCCACAATAATCACCTCTTTGAGAGAAAACAAACTAAACTAGGGTTTGTGAATAAAGATGCTGCATGAAAACCTAGGGGAAATTACATTAGTACTAAGTCAGTTAGTGAAACGAGCAAAAACGCCTAAATCACTGTGCCCGGCCGGCCGCTGTGATGCACCCGAACCAGGCACAGTGCACCTAGACGGCGGACTGATTCAGGAAGCCTTCTGGGCTTCCGGCTTCGCTCGTAACTCCTAAAACTCTCGACTTCATGCTCCCCGGGGTTTCTAAGTTATGTCCTAGCTTCCTTTTAGCTTCTCAAAATGGTCAAGCCTCTCACTAACTTCCAAGTGCTCGGGATAAAGCGAAAAACCAACACAAAAGCACTCAATTCCTACAATAAACGCTAAAGTCAAAGCAACAACACTAAAAGCAACCGAATTAGTAGAATAGGCTCAAAAGAGCCTTGTTGCGCCACAAACCATCATGAAATGGGGGCATATAATTCAATTTAAAATGAACTTATCAACAATCAAGTCATTTGGTGTAGAGCTGCTTACAGTCCTTAAAGGAACTCTTTCCATAAGTCTCAAAAATGCGGAAGAACTTAGTTATTATGAGGGCATTAAAGGACTAAAGGGAGATCCCAAACCATTGAAGCATCAAGTTGGATCTATACATCACACAGCTGTTGAATCTTTTCTCAAGTACAAGATAATATGCCACGCGTCAATCCCCTGACAGTTGAACATGCTAAACTATAATATCTAAGGAAATTCAACAGTTTAGTTCTGAATGATGCATTACTAAAGAAAGATAAAGAGTTGAGATGGAAATCATGCTCTCGCCTCAAATTGGAGGAAGAGAAAATTCTCGAACTTCTTTCGAGGATAAAGTGCAAGCTGCAGAGAAACACATAGCAGAACTGAAAGGCTACTCCTAGGGATGCCAAGCAATTAAGGAGTTTGAGGCCATAAGAGGCCAGTATACTTGACTAATCAGTCCCGATTACACCCACGCATGGATGGACATTGATTAGGCCTTGAACCGTTATTTTTTCTTTATTTATTGTTTTCGTTTTAGCCGTTCACAGTTTAGACTCTGCGGGCCAGGATATTTCTTTTTTTTCTTTTTTGAACTTGCAGTTTATACTCTTGCTTAGAGAGATAGTTTTTTTTTAACCTGCAGTTTAACTTTTGCTTGGAGATAGTTTTTTTTTTAAACTTGCAGTTTATACTCGTGCTTAGGAGATATTTTTTTTTTTGAACTTGGCGTTTATACCTTGCTTAGGAGATAGTTTCTTTTTTTTTTGGCTAACTTGAGTTTTCATCTTTCATCATATATCATCGAATGTCACATCACTTCTACTTACTCAAGCTGCCATAACGTACTTGCAAGCAACAATGACATCGCTTTGCAAGATCAAGCCATACGTAGTTCTAGTAACCCTTTTTTTTATAGCTTTTACTACTGTTCTTCAACAAAATTCACTTCAGAGGTAGTAGTGTTAAGGAATTTGCCGTTTAGAGGACCAATTGCAACCATCACTATCTACTATTTTGTAAGCTCTATTGTATAGACATCTCGCACGAACATAAGGGCCATCCTACTTAGATGTGAACTTGTTCCCAGTCTTGTGGGATGTAATTATAGGTTCTCCTCTGCCACACCATGTCCCCAACTTGAAAGGAACGAGGCCTAACTTTTTTATTAAAAGCCCGTGACTATCAGCTTGGTAGCATTCTAAACTTTGTTGAGCCTGTAGCCTCTTTTCATCAAGTGCTTCTAACTCTCTCGGCCAATGCTAAAGCTATATCCTTCTCTATCATCTGGTTGGGCCTTCTGTGTTCCAACTTGTAATGACGGATTTGCAAAACTTGCATGGTAGGTCAGTTCATTCCACAACATACCACCAAAGCATATGGCGTTGTTTGTGTTGCAGTCTCTAGTTGCCTGTAATGCCACAGAGAGCTTCTCCAATCTGCTCATCTCAGCAATCACGTTTAGTTTTTGACACTACTTTACTCAAGCAAGTTAAAAAGTGGGTTTGTTAAAGCTTCAGCTATCCCATTTGCAGGAGGCGTGTATCATTGACGGCGTTATGTTTGGGTGAAACTTGAACTTTTTCAGAACTTAGTCAACCTTTGTAAAATGGTGTCCCATGTCAGTGACACGTCGTTTTGGTACACACCATAATCTGATAAGATAATGTGAGTTCAAATAAAGCTCAACCAATTTTCTATTCTTGACTACGCACGAGTGAATCGCTTCAGTTTCATCATTTCAGGCCTTGGATAATAGTTCGTTTGCATAGCCAAAATGTAATCATGGCTTGGTTGGACGACTTTGGAGTGGATAGGTCCTACGACATCCATCCCCAATGCTTCAAAAGGGTCAAGAAGCCACTGGGGATTGTATGTTCTGCTGGGGTGATGAATAAGTTGGCATGGAACTACATGCCTTTCCACATTTCTTTCTCCTGCGTAATCCTGCAATCTGTATCATTTTATTATAGGTCCAATAGTACATTCTTTTTACGATCACTGCACTTTAGCCTTGATTGATGAGCAGCCACAAATCCCAGGAGTAAGCTCTCTTCCTTATTTTTGTTGCTTCACTTCTGCAAAGCCACCGTAACCAAAGGCCCTGAAAGACCCTTCAATAAGTGTTTTCCTGTTTAGTATGTAATCTAGGACTCGACGACGTATCTCATTCCTGCGCTTTGGAATCGCTTGGTAGTTTTCTCATGTTCCCAAGGTATCTATAAGTTGAATTGACCTCGTCATCACTCTCTTTTCCCATCAAGCGAACACCAACCTCATCGATTACCACACAGGTAATTCATGTCTCCCTCCTCTCCCCCAGTTGCAAGTAGGGCTTGCTAAGATTAGCTAAGCCGTCACCCTCTTATTGGCACTTCTGGAACTGTTCTATAACTTAGTAGTTTCACAACTTGGGGCCAGTAGCTGATTGTGTGTTTGTTATAGAAACGCCACTCAACACAGGAAACTTGAACTTCAAATTTGATAAAGTCTACGCACCACAAATCTGAACTCTAGAGGCGAATAATATTAGTAGAATTGATTAAAGCAAAAGCACCCCTCAAATCCTCAGAATAATTCCTCAACGTGAATAAGCACAAACAACCACTCCTCTAAAATAAACGATTCTCACAAGAACTTCTCCTCAAAAATTTTGTTTACTTCTGTGAAACATAAAACCGAAACAACTGTGTTTAATCACTCTATCTGAATTTATGAATGGTATTTACATCCTTTTATAGCTAAACATAGTCACACAATATTTTGAGAATCCTAAACATATCCTAACTACCATTAGATATATGGCATAACAAACTAGATAGATAACAAGAAAATCTTAAAACAAAAACCGGATATCAATCTGCACCATAATCTATTTTGTAATCGATTTCTATCTAAATCTAGATACTTTTGAGAATCAAATCTAAGAAGACCATATTTCCGAAAAACAAACTTAAGTTGACCAAGTCTCAACAACACAAAAACCGACCGTTTGACAACGTTGCCCAATTCTCAT
>PYUH01000586.1:684419-725162 GCA_016808085.1 Suaeda aralocaspica | reverse complement strand
CGTTAAGATTTTCTTGTTATCCTAATCTTAGTTTGTTAGCCATATATCTAAGGTAGTTAGGATATGTTTAGGATTCTCAAATATTGTGTGATATGTTTAGCTATAAAGGATTATAATACATCAATAAAATTCAGATAGAGTGATATAACACAAGTTGTTTCCGGTTTTTATTGTTTCACGAAGTAAACAATTTTGAGAGAATTTCTTGTGAGGAATTCGTTTAAGTGGTGGTGCTTTGTGCTTTATCTCACGTGAGGATAGTTCTTAGGATTTGAGGGTGCTTTGCTTTAATCAAATTCTACTAATTATTCGCCTTGTAGTTCAGATTTGTGTGCGTAGCTTTATCAAATTTGAAGTCTAAGTTTCCTTGTGTGAGTGGCGTTTGTCTATAACAAATTCACATCAACTTTTGGTGCTTTCATTGAGAGATTCGTTCAATCTCAAGTGTTCAATATCAATATCATGGCCAAGAAGGTGGAGACGAACATCCACAAGGATTCACGAAAGGTTTAAGCTTGGCTCAAGCAAAAGAGCTACGTATGCAAGGGAGATTGACGAGTTAAAGGCTCGTTTAGATGAAGTCCTAACCATCATGGCTCTAACAAGAAAACTCCTACTAAATCTAAACAAGAGGATGGCTCATCATCAAGTTCAGTGAGCAAGAAAGTGTAGGAGTGTACGTAAACCAAAAAGGATACTCATCAAGTTCTAGTGACGATGAGAACCAAGATCAAGGCATTAACGTAAGGGAAAGATGAGGGATGATGATCGAAATCTTAAACCGAAATTCCTGGAGTTTAATGGAGGTTGGATCCTGAAAAATTTTTAGATTGGGATCGTAGAGTTGAAAGGATTTTTCGTTACAAAGAATATGATGATCATAAGTCCTATAAGTTGGCGGAGTTAAAACTCACTTCCTATGCAAGTCTATGGCTTGAGGGTTACAAAGGAAAAAGGAAAAAGGTAGTCAAAAATTCTTCATGGTCTAAATTAAGAAAGGAGATGAGGAAACGTTTTGTTCCTCAAGATTTCAGCAAAATAATTTCATCAAGATGCATACATTAAAACAAGATAGAAAACGGTTGAGTAATACATTGTGAGTTCGAAAAGTTGATTATGGTTTGTGATTGGGAAGAGAAAGAGGACACAAAGTGGCTCGTTTGTGGCTGGTCTAGATGAAAATTTAAGGGAGAAAGTCGAATTACAACCTTATTGGACCTTTGATGAAGTTTGTAGAGTGGCAGCAGGGTTGAGAAACAAGTTACACGTAAGCCAAAGACATACTCAAAACTTACGACCCTAAGGAAAACGTGATACTTTTCCTCAAAAACCAACTTTGATAAGGTTACTAAACCACCCTTCATCAAGGAAAAGATTTCAACTTCAAAACCCCAAGGTAGTGATTCACGCATTGTTTGTTCAAGTGTAAAGGGAAAGGTCACTCAAAGAAAACCGGATACAATCTTGCACCATATATTTTGTAATCTGATTTCTAGTCTAAATCTTAGATATTTTGAGAATCAAATCTAAGGACCATATTTCCGAAAAACAAACTTAAGTTGACCAAGTCAAACAACACGAAAAACACCGTTGACAACGTTGCCCAAATCTTCAAAAATCCTTCAAAAATCCCGCCATATAACTTGCTATGTTTCTCGTTTGATTTTTGTTGGACTTCCGATTTCAAGAACTTCAAGAAACCTTTCAAGATTCAATCTTTATTTCAAGAAACCTTCATTTTCGTGTTTCCCATGCTTGATTCCATCAACCATGACTCATAAACTAATCAAGAAAATCACAAAACACCATATGGTAAAACCCTATCAAATGACGTGGGAAGAAAACCCATATAGCTCAACATTTCTAAACTACTAACTTATACTTGTTTGAAAACTACGTGAGTAAGCTTGTACATGTCACCATGCACACGTAAAAATCCACCGTAGCCAACCCAAGAAGCCTTGTGTCTCCATAAGCCACTAACTCTCCCAAGGTTGCATCTTGTTTTCCAACTTCAATCAAACCCAAACCCTCGAAGTTTTGCTTATTGATATTCGTATCAGTAGCTTTAAAGCACGCCTGTGGAGAGGGAGTAAGTCTTCTTTTTTGACTTTATATTCACCAGAAAGTTGACTTATGACCAATTGTGAATCTCCAAAAATGTCCAAGTCCTTTATTTCCATTTCAATAGCCATTTGGAGGCCTATGATAAGAGCTTGGTACTCAGCCACATTATTTGAGCATAGTTGAGTCAAGACAAATGAATAAGTTAGCACATGCTTTTCGGGTGACAGTAGTATAACCCCTGCACCTGCTGCATCACGACGAGCTGTCCTATCGAAATACATTTGCTAAGGTGGTAAGACATCCACATAGAATACTCCTTCCCCTGGAAACTTATCATCCTTAAATTCCCATTCTACGAGTACTGGATGATCTGCAAAGAATTCAGCTATTGCTTGCCCTTTAACAGCTTTTTGAGAGACAAAGATGATGTCATATTGTTTTAAAAAAATGGCCCATTTTGCAAGTCGACCCGCGAGTACTGGTCTTGACAATATGTATTCAGTTGGGTTTGCTCTTGAAACAACATGAACTGTATGAGCCTGCATGTAGTGTCTCAACTTTTGGATGGCAAAAACCAAAGCAAGACAAACTTTCTCAATGGGAGAGTAATTCACTTCTGCTCCTACCAAGGTTCTACTTAGGTAATATAGCGCAGTTTCTTTACCCTCTTCATCTTCTTGGGCACACATTGCCCCCAAGGATCGTTCTTGTGCAGCAATATAAAAGATAAGTGGCTTCCCTTTGATTGGTGCCCCCAGCAGTGGAGGAGAAGACAAATAATTTTTTATACTTTGGAAAGCATTTTGACATGATTCATCCCATTCAAATGGGGAACCCTTCCTCATGAGATGACTAAAAGGATGACATCTTCCGACAAGATTAGAGATGAATCGTCGTATATAAACAAGGCACCCTTGGAGGCCCCTCAGCTCCTTGAGATTCTTGGGTGGTGGCATTTCTTGGATCGCTTTAATCTTGGCTTGATCGATCTCAATGCCTCTATGTCTCACAATGAAGCCTAGGAACTTTCCAAACATGACGCCGAATGCGCATTTAAGAGGATTCATTTTAAGTTGACATTTTCGCAATCGCTCAAACACTTTGCGAAGGTCTTCCAAATGGTCCTTCTTTATTTTACACTTAACCACCAAATCATCAACATAGCATTCCACAATTTTTTGCATCATATCCTCAAATATCTTTTGCATGGCCCGTTGGTATGTGGCTCCGGCATTTTTAAGTCCAAAAGGCATGACTTTGTAGCAAAATATCCCATTTAGAGTGCGAAAGGCAGTTGCCTCTTGGTCTTCATTCGCCATTTGTATCTAATTGTATCCAGCTGTACAATCCATAAATGTCAAAGCCTCATGACCAGTAGTTGCATCGATCATGATTTTGGTAACTGGAAGAGGGAAGTCATCTTTTGGACATGCGTCATTCAAATCACGAAAGTCAACACAAATCCTCAACTGTCCATTTTTCTTCCTTACAGGAATTATATTTGCTATCCAAGTTGGGTACTTGACCTCGCGAATAAAGCCAGCATCTATGAGCTTGTTAACTTCACTCTCTATTTCAAGGATTAACTTTGGCCTGAACCTTCGCTGAGGTTGTTTCTTTGGGTTGACACCTTTCTTTATTGCCAAGTGATGTACCCCAACTTTTGGGTTGAGTCCTGGCATTTCATTATAACTCCAAGCGAAGACATCTTTATAATTAGACAACAGATTATGGTATTCTTGCTCCTTTTCTTGAGAAAGATGAGCACTAACATACACTGGTCGAGGATCTTCAAAACTCCCTAAGTTTAGCTCTTTCAAATCATCCATCGTGGCTTGCCCACCATCTTCCAATGTTTTGGGAGCTTCATCAGTTTCAACTTCTTCCTCCAAGTTAGAGAATTCTTGCACTGTAACGTAATGCGACGTTACAATTTGTTCTAACTCCTCACATGGTTCATCTTGCTTAAAGATGACAACAATCCAACCCTTGGCCTTTAGAGGCTGTCGTTTGGTGATATCAACCTCTTGCTTTCGTATCATCCTAGATGGAATGACACTCCTGAAATCATACTTTCCTTTAACACGAATTTTCTTGGAATCATCTTCCTTAGCTTCATTAGCTTTACTCTTCAAACGACTAAAGACCGACTGTTGCGACGGCTTTTGAATCTTAGGTGTTGCACCAATCCTGTTAAAGACAGATGGCTTATCCCTTATGTATAAAGCTTTTGGAGATAAGATTTGATCATCGTCCTTTGCAACATCTTCGTGTTTTCCTAGCTTGTCAAATACAGAGGGGCGTGATTTGAATCCTGACGGATCTACTCTATTAGATATAGAACCACGTGGTGGCATGTCATTGTCTTCACCCCCACCTTCATCCAATTCCGATGCTGTAATGTATTGCATGGAAGAAGTATTTGCCTTATGCCCGACAGTGATCTTGATAGGCTCGGACGATTCAAAACCAAGACCTACCTTAGGCGCATTTACTTTAGCGCCATACTGCTGAAGCATCTTTTGCGTACCATTAAGTCCGTTTGCCTTAACTTCAACAACTTTCAAAGTCATATCCAGCTTTTGCCAATAGCTTATATGCTTTTGGGTCGAACTTGTCTTTATTGAGACCTTGGTTTATGGAACTTTCGACCCACTTGAAAGTCATTGGCTTTTGACTTTGACTACCTTTAGACAATGGTAATACAACATCTTTATCCTTCAATTCCTTAACCAAAGTTGTAGCCTTTTGATTTTGGCTATGCTTAACTTGAGCATCTTGACACAAAACAAATGGCGATTCGCCTTCCTTGTGGCACGACTTGGGTACATAACGGAGAACTGGAGTTGTCTTTGTCTTCTTTGGAAGAAAGCTTTCAACTTTTTCTTCGGCCTTCTCTTCCAGAAGAATTTGCTTCTCAACAGGAGTTGACTTAGTGATTTTTACTGGTGTTGGAGCCTCAACCTTTGTTTTGTTTTCCTTTTTGCTTGTTGAAGCAATTTGAGGTGGCAATATTTCAGGTGAAGTTCCTTCATCACTCTCAAAGAACTTGGGGACTGTGCTCTAGTGAAGGGCTTGACATCTCCATCAATTTTCCTTACTCCTCCACGATAGTATTTTAAACACTGATGGAGGGTAGATGCAACCACACCATTTTCATGCAACTATGGGCGTCCAAGTAGCATTTTGTAAGAAGTTTTAGCATCAATCACATGAAAAAGAGTAGGTGTTGTCAAATCACCCATGGTGAGATCGACACGAATTATGCCAATTGCACGCTGACTCTCCAAATTAAATCCTTGAATCACAATTCGACTTTGGGATAGTTCTGCTACTGTGATCCCTAATTCATTCATTGTGGACTTAGGCATGATGTTTACAGCCGACCCACCATCTACTAGAATACGACCGACCTTTTGACCCCGAACGAATCCTGTCATAAATAATGGACGGTTGTGGGGTTTAGATCCCATGATCAAGTCACCATCAGTAAAGACTATGGCGCTATTACATGACGCGCATTTGTCAGAATTTTCTTGGACTTCACCAACATCTTCCGCCCTGTCGGCATACAGCTCTGGCTGCTGAAGTGCCAAAGCTAGCTGTTTACACATTTCTCTTGGCAAACGAAATATTTCCCTCCATCCCATACGCGTGGGGAGAGCATCAAGGATAGCCGATATCTTCAGATCCGTCGACGACCCTAAATGTTGAAGGGTTAATTTAAGTGACATCTCATGCTCATGAACTTGTTCATCCTTCTTTTCTTCTTCTTCATCATTTTCATGTTCCTCAACTTCAACTGAGACTGTGTTGACAGTCATGGCATTCAAATACTCTTTAGGGAAGAATTCTCCTAATGTTATAGGAGCAACAATTTCTTGTTTAAGCACTTCATCTTGCATCATCTTATGTTTTGTGACCTTTTTTGGTCCCCTCTTTGGACGCTTAGCAATTTATTTCTTTTTTGTCCTCTAGTTTGGTAAAGGGGTTGCAACTTTGAAGTCATTTGCTTCCTAGTACTCTTCCTTGTCACTAGAGTCCATCCTTCGTCATTGTCATCGTCGTTTGACACATACTTTACAACATGTGTCTCCGTTTTACATTGAACATTGGATGGTCGGACTTGCAGCAAAACAGGCTCCAGTGACCCAAACTGTATTAATTCCAACTGAAGAGAAGGGCTCATCAGTCACTACTGCAGCATGGTTAGTCCCTACAGCCTCATCGAGATCAAGCACAATCTTCCCTTCTTGAGCAAGACGCATGATCCTCTCCTTCAATGTAACACACTTTTCAATAGGGTGACTCACCAGCCTGTGATATCGACAGTAGTTTAGATCCGATGTTTTATTCATTTCCTCGGGCTGCTTAGATTCAGGCAACTCAATTATCTTCTTTTTCAATAGTTCATCCAGCATTTCTGACAAATCTGAGTCAGGGAACCGATACTTCTTTGCTTGCAACTCTTTTAAAGTTGGCGTATCACCTCTATAAGCTCTTGGGTAAGAAGTCTTCTTCTCCTCCTTAGCCTTTCCTGAGATTTTGATAATAGAAGAAGTGGTAGTGATCGCCATTGACTCTTTTGTAGAGCTTTTGGAAGGTTTATCACCCTTTCTAAACTCTTTCTTTTCCTTAGACTCAGATTTTTCTTTACTTTTATTTTTGCTAGCAATGGTAAGCTCCATGTCATGGGCCCGCATTGCTAAATCCTGGAATGTCTTTGGCATTATTCCACGAAGATGTACCGTAAATCCCAATCCATTTCATTAATACACATCTCTACAGCAGAAGTTTCAGTCAGTCTGTCCTTGCACTCAAGACTTAGAGCGCGCCATCGACTGATGTAGTCAATGACAGGTTCATCCTTCCACTGTGTAGTGTCAGTCAACTCAACCATGCTGACAACACGCCTGGTACTATAAAACCGATTCAAGAATTCTCCCTCCATTTGCTCCCAACTATCAATTGATTGGGGGGAAAGATTAGTGTACCAATGAAAGGCAATTCCCTTGAGAGAACGAACGAATTGTTTGACCAACAAGTCATTGGTAGTACAAGCGTTATTACATGTCTCAACGAAGTGTGCGACATGTTGCTTAGGGTTGCCCTTACCATCAAATTGATTGAACTTCAGTGGTTGATAACCGGCTGGCATGCGCAACTTATCAATCCTCTTGGTATAAGGCTTCACGTAACGATGATCCTCCTTTCCACTGACACTTGTTTGATTCTTGATTGCTTCAGCTATCATGTCTTTAATTTGTCGAGCAGTAACTAAAGCATTCTTGGGATCACCAGCTTTGTCCTTCTCATTGTCTGAATTATCCTCAGATTCAGAGTCGTCCTCGTCACTTTCAGACGATTCAACAATTTGCTTCCNAGGCGATTTTACAATTTGTTTCCCAATCTTCTTTGTCAGTTTAGCAATTTGCTCGTTTTGCTACTTAATTTCAGCATCCTTTTGCTCTCCATCTTTTATCAACTTGCTAATGAGAGCTTTCATGTCAGCAAGTTGTTCCTCCATGGTTTTGTTTTCATGAATCACCATGACAGAGGCAGTGTCCAGCTGTGATGATTCACCTGATTCCTTGAGCACAAAAGGCCTGAAAGGAGATGATAGAGGAGAACTACTATCAGTTTCAGATTCAACCTCTATGTTTGGGTTGTAAAGGGGACTAGTGTGAACAACCAAGTCTTCTTCCTTGTCCACATCAATTCGCCTTGGCGACCTGAAAGAAGTCAATGACAATCGTTTGTGTCCAGCAATAGAACTTGAACTTGTATGTTCAGTGGTAGAGTTTGAACCAAAGACAGGAGACTCACGCGCCCTATAAGATGTGTTAAGTGCCTCCAAAGCAGCCTCAACAACGCTATTATTGCGNCGCTATTATTGCGTAATTTGGTAGGTACCGCGGCTGCACGCATACTTGCTGCAGCAGACGTGACTGCAGCTCTTTTCATTTCCCTGGTGAATATGCCACCGTCTGGATTTCCAATGACTTCACCAAGGCTTGCTGATTGTCGTCGAGTATTGACAGACTTCTTTTTCTCAGCAGACTTTGAAATGCTCTTGTTGGAAGACATTTTTTAATTTTTTTAAGTGTTTGAAGAACAGAGATGTGAAGCAGAGATGGTCCCATCGAGCGTGCCAGAAATTTGTTGCTACTAAATTTCAAGTCAAAGTCAACGCAAGTAATTAAATAACAAATGATATTTTATTAATAATTTGAATGTAGGTACAATCTCTGTAAACAATTTATAGAAAATAAACTAAGTCTTCTGATTATGTTCCACTGCTAGGATGACACTTGTCGACGTCAATGAAATTTGACAGTTGCTGACGTCAACCAAAGATCACACGCACCTGTCAATGTCAACCAAAGATGACACCTGTTATTGTCAACCAAATTTGAGTGGGGGTTGACCAACTTCAATGTCACTTTGAATGTATTTGAGTATCCCTAAACAATCGGCACGAATTTGTAGTGCTTATTGATTGCTGACAGAGAGAGTTTGTAAATTCTTTGGAATGTCTTCGATTGACTTTTTTTCCCAATGAATTTCTCTTCCCCCTTCTCTTGAGGTGATGATGGGTATTTATAGGAGAGTTTGACCTCTATCTTGGACCCGGAGATGTGGGCTTGGATTCTTCTGATGACTTGAAAGTCTTGTAGCCTTTTTGGCCCAATAAACATTTTATTTGGACTAATAATATAATCGGCCCAAATAATTTAATTGTAACCCAAATTAATTAATTAATTTGGATATTTGATTTAAAGGACTAAAATAATTAAATTGAGCAAATATTTATTTTATTTAGCTCAAATAATTAATTTTTTTTAATTTTTGACACTTTAATAAAAATTTCGCTGTCTACACTTTCATTATAAATCTCTAAAAAATAAAGATTTAACTGAAATACTAACAATGTGTTAACTTGCTTTGTTTATTAAATATTGTTAGTCGAGAAATATAGTACCTTGAAAAGGTTGAGAAAGTATATATCCAGAGATAAGTTAGCCACATAAGGGCAAATGTGTAATTTCGCAAAACAAACAAAAAAAATCAGATCCAGTATGCATTTTTGAAGTCAAAATTTTTTATCACGTAATATTACATATCTTTCAAGTCATAATGACTTGGACTTGATAATTTTTTTTGGATGCAAAATCTTTTGACTATGCCAACTATAATGCCGCCTCTAAGGCAAAGGTGCTTTACTTGATCATTCTAATGACACAAACTAATAATAATAATAATAATAATAATAATAATAATAATAATAATAATAATAATAATAATAATAATAATAATAATAATAATTGGCGGCAAGCATTGTTTTCCGGAAAATTGTTTATCATTTTTGGGAGAATTAAAATGGTGGACACTAAACAAGAGATTTCAGCCTACAGAGAAATGTTGTGTTTTGGGTTTGCTACCAGCATGATTTACTTCTTATTCAGCAGGCAGCTTGTATTCGTGTTTTTAATTGCAGAATGAGAAACGCATAATGAATGTGAGTATAAGAAATCTTACAGCGAGGAATGCAAAACTGTATTGCATTTTTAGTTCATATGTGATCATACATAGTTAAGGGGAAGCACCAATATGTGTACAACCTAATTTTCCCATTGATATAATTTACAACAAATCAATGTTCTAGTCAAGGTCGAGCCACATGAGCCAAGATCCAAAAAGGGTCTAACAGGCAGGAGCACATTATCTGCTATTACCAGCACACATCTGTCGTCCATTACTGGGTGAAAGAAATGACAGTCGAGAAGTTTCCTTATAATTAATATCAAAAGTTTAATTGTCAGTAAGTCATCAAACTCTTGAAAACTTGCTAGAACCAATAATACGTCAGTTGCAAAAGCGAGATCGGTGCTTCCTATCAACTCAAATCCCGGTCAATTTTTCTCTTCAATGTACCATCAATAGACTTCTCATGCATCACTGCCTCTTCAAAGAAATATGAATAGGAATAGGATGCGCTTCTGTATTAAAAACAAATTTGTCTAGGGGAATAAGGTTGCTGTCTCCAAACAACAAGTATAGATACTTCAGTGTCTCACCCAAGAAAAAGGTTTCCATCTTGTCTCTTTTATGAGGGGGAAGTGAAGTCACATCATCAAGTGAAGTATACCCACCAGAATCAACCTTTGTATATTTCTCAAATGCCTCAAATATCTGCCAACCCCATTCACGATACCTGCAGTATAGAGGAGCTTTAGTTTATAAGCTGAGAAAATTTGAAATATAATCCATCTCTAATTAACATGGTTTTAAAAGCGACTAACTTTGGATCTTCAGTGATGCGGTACAAAACAAACAAGGATTCCACCGTTTCAGGACGTAAAAGGTTGTGACGGTCAGCGGGCTTGATAATTATGTCATTTAAATATTTTGAGCTCTTGTTTCCACCATCATACCCATCTTCAAAGTAATCCTGCTTAAATTGAAAAATCAGCAACCATAAACCCGTCAAATGTACAAGTAAATGGAAAGACTAAAGTGACATAATTAGGGCATACATTTTAGTCACCAAAGCTGCTGAAAAGAAAAAGGTGCAATTGAGAAAAGAAAAAATTGAAAGGAATAATCCAAAATTTTGCCCCTCCACACAAAATAGTCCCACTTTAGATTAACTTGGTATAATCCAAGCTTTGAGCAATATCTTGTAATTTTGTCCAGTCATCAACCTAAACAGCAAACCATGTCAATCCGAACATCGGATGATTAATTTTATTAAGTCAGCCCTTTTTTCTCACTTTCCTCATGATGTGGATTTTAAGCACTAACCCAGAATAATACTAAAACTCGCATGGGATGTGGATATTTAAGTGATACCCTCGAATAACACTCAAAAGCTAACAGAGGTTGATCAATTAACTCTCCAATCCATGTACTAAACCAACTAAATACTAACTAATTAGAACAATCGTTGAACCTAATTAGCAATGTTTCTAAACTCGTGCCACTCATTGACCAATGAATTTAGGAAACAAATTTGCAACAATAAACCCACGTTATTGACACAAATTAAAATCAGATTTTTTATACTCATCATTTTGATAGCGTACACACAATGAACAAGTGAGGAGATATATATATGCTACACATCAACTCCTAACCACCCTATCATATACTCTAATATTCTAACATATTTCAACAACTAAAATAAGTCCAACAACCTCTTCAAACTCCTAGAAAAACGTGCTAAATAGCACTTGGGCACCAAGCAAAATAAACCTAAAATCTAATTTCCATCTTATGCAGTAATACGAAAACGTCCTCAACACCACGCACCCTATTTTATTAGATCTTCCCAATATTTTTCCTTGAAAGTAGATTGGATAACCTTTCCAACTCATATTAACACGTCTTCTAACTTAAAGACAACTGTCACTAAAAAATCGTACAAGTCACATAAACTGCAAAACCCAAAAATTGGAATTCTTCATGATAAAGGCCAAGAACTCTTCAAGATTGAATCTTTTAATCAAGATTCCTTCAAGAATGTGAACCTAATGCATTGTAGACCAAGTATAATGAAATAAACAAAATAACCCTAAAGCCTCAAATGGGAAATCAACTGAAGTGGGAGAAAACCTAGGCAAAACTATTTTACTCTCTAATGGAGTTTTGTGGATGATCTTATGAACCCCTCATGAACCACGTCATTCAAAAGCTGGACAGTTTCTAAGTTAGGGCAATGGGTTGTGAATTTCAAACTAATTGTTATCCGATTCCTAACCCTATTGTGCATGGAAAGGATGTTATATGTGACTGTGACTTTATGAAAGATCAACATAAAATACGATCATGGATTCAACTTGTTGAGTGTTGTTATATGGTATTTGAATTAGATGATTCTACTCTTGTTCCAAGGGTGATGACTACGATACCAATGTTTGCATATGAGTGGCGTTGCCAACCTTAGTTTTAAAAGGCACCTTGGCACAAAGGGGTTTTGGAGCCTAGACGCAAGGCGAAGGCGCACGCCTTTTGAATTAATGGCACACTTTGAAAAATGAAGAGTACAAGGCAAAAAAGAAATAAACAAAAGCATATTAACCCATATAAAGAGGTATATAGTAGTTATGAAGGTTGTGGAGGATTAGACAGAGGTGCAAAGAGAAGAAGAAAAGTCATGAAAAAAAAAAAAAAAGCTCCATCCGTTCCCTTTTGATTGATACGTTTTGACTTGCACATATGCCGATGCACTTGTTTGACCTTAAATATATTTTATTGTATGTATGTTAAAAATATAATGATTGGATATTAAAAATATACTCATTGAGAACAAGACCCCATATGACTATATTATGATTTATATATTAAAAAGTAATTTAAAAGTCCTATCTTATAAATAATGTCAAGATTCCAAACGTATCAAACAAAAAGGAACGGAGGGAGTAATATAAAGAGGAAGAGGCGCAAGTAGAGCTGTCAAAATTTGACCCTGATAAATTATTCACAACCCAACCCGTAAAACTGCGTAAGCCGTTAAATTCAAACCCGTTAAACTTGGGTCAAAAGCTAGTCAAACCCGACCCGTCCTGTCTAACCTACTTCTTCCCCTTTCCCCTTTCATATTCCTAAACCTTAGACACATAACATTTGGCACTACCAATCTTGATATACAGATTGTTTCAACTGTTTTTTAAAAAAACATAACACGATGACTTTTTTTTGTTCATCGATAAATGTTTACTTTCAATGAGATGACACACTTCATATTTGATTGATTTATTTGCAAATTTTTTGGGTTATAAAAGCTCTTTTATTCGTTGATTTAAGTTAATAAAAAAAAAAACGTTACAAAACTTATTCGGTTAATCGGAACCCGTAGGCTCTTGGTCACAAAACTATCCATTCTTGACCCTAACTATTACGACTTGAACCCGTTGTGACCCTAACCCATGAACAAAATGTATAACCCGACCCGTTTGTCCAAAAGGCATGCTTTGCCAGGTCCTTTTGGACTGTGCGGGTTGTTGCTAAACTCGTGAGCTCGCCTTGCGCCATGGCAGCGCTTTTTAAAACGTAGGTACCAACAACAATCACGTCTTTCTCGTAAAGGTATCCATATTACACCTTATAATGAATTACGAAGAGAAATTGAAAAAAAGTTTTTAAAGACCTCATGTTCATGACCCGAGAAGAAACAAAATTCAGTTTTTGAGGTTCCTAAGGAAGACAATATCTTAACTTTGTTCAAGAACGATAAGTTGCATAGTTCTAGCCAATATTACCCGGTTCGCTATACGGACCTCCGATATGCACACCAGATCGTTCAAACCCAAATCCGACGCAATCGCGTCGTAGATCGGTGAGCGTTACTAATTAGATCGGTAATGGTGGCAACCCAGCTTTACTTGAATTCTCTTGCAAAAGCCCCAAGAAATTAAGAATAATTTATGATTTAGATTTTGGAAAACCCTAGATTTAAAAATTGGGCACTAGATTTGAGTTAGGAAAAACGAAAATATGGAGCTTTTGTTCGTCTTAGTGATTCGATGATATGAATATGAGGCTGTCATTCAAATCCGGGTTCTTGGTGGTTTTGCCTATGGGTTTTTGCCTATCAAGATTGCGGGGTTTTTCTCATTTTAGGCTCAAATTGCTTTTAAGTGTTTTTAATTTTTCATGTTTTAGTTATACTTGGTCTACAATAATGGAGGATCACGTTCTTGAAAGTTTCTTGATTACAAGATTCAATCTAGGGTGTTTCTTGGAGCTTTTAAATATATAATTTCAGTTTTGGAGCTGTGCATTTTGTCTGACTTTGAAGATTTTTCATTGATAGTTGGCTTTGAACTAGAAGGCGTGTGAATATGCGTTGGAAAGCTTATTGAATCTACTTTCAAGGAAAAGTATTTCCAAAAATTCAGAAAATAGGAAAGATAATTTTTTATCCAGTGTCTAGTTCGACTGGAAAACAGTTTTTAGTTAGATTTCTTTTACCTTGAATCCAAGTATAGTTATGATTTGTTTTAGGATATTGTTTACCAAGAAATTTAGGATTTATTTTCTGAATTTTATTCTAGTTTTAGGTGAGTTTTATTGGCTTAGAATTGGAAGATTGTTACATTCATAGTCCTATAAATACTCATAGTTCTAAAGTTGTGCTGTGTTTTTGAGAAAAAGTTCTTATGAACGAAACTTTGTTAAAGTTGCATGTTATGCGTAAATCTTGACCCTCAAGTTTCAAATTCTTTCAACAGCGATTGAAAGTTATATCCTTTGTTATTAATTAAAACCATTCATATTATACTACACTACCACCATGAATCATCACAAATTCACCACAAAATCGTCACCATCTTCGTAGTTTTCGAACAAGTTGAGCCCTTTGCTTGTTTTGATTGGTTTGATTGTTGAAAACCTCTCCAAATACGCATCAAATTGGCATATAATCACCTACACGAAACCCTACAAGTGGTTGTTTATTAACCCATACGCCATTATCATCATTAAGTCAACTCAACTTGTATGAATTCGGATGCTTCCTTGTAGGTAATTTATCCCTGCAGCCATACCAATTCGATGCGTATTTTGAGAGGTTTTCAACAGTCGAACCAATCAAAACAAGCAAAGGGCTCAACTTGTTCGAAAACTACGAAGATGGTGACGATTTTGTGAGGAACTTGTGATGATTGATGGTGGTAGTGTAGTATAATATGAATGGATTTAATTAATAACAAAGGATATGACTTTCAATCGCAGTTAAAAGACTTTGAAACTTGAGTCTCGGTCAAGATCCACGCATAACATGCAACTTTAACAAAGTTTTGTTCACAAGAACTTTTTCTCAAAAACACAACATACCTCTAAAACAATGAGAACTATGAGTATTTATAGGACTATGAATGAAACAATCCTCCAATTCTAAGCCAATAAAACTCACCAAAAACTAGGATAAAATTCAGAAAATAAATCCTAAATTTCGTGCTAAACAATATCCTAAAACAAATCCTAACTATATTTGGATTCCAGGTAAAAGAAATCTAACTAAAAACGGATTTCCAGTTTAACGGTCGAACAAAAAATTGGATAAAAAAATTATCTTCCCTATTTTTCTGAAGTTTTTTGAAATATTTTCCCTTGAAATTAGATTCAATAAGCTTTCCAACGCATATTCACACGCCTTCTAGTTCAAAGCCAACTATCAATGAAAAATCTTCAAAGTCGAACAAACTGCATAGCTCCAAAACTGAAATTCTATCTTTAGAAGCCCCAAGAAACGTCTTAGATTGAATCTTTTAATCAAGAAACTTTCAAGAACGTGATCCTCCATTACTATAGACCAAGTAAAACTAAAAAAATGGATAAATAAAAACACTTAAAAGCAATTTAAAGCCTAAAATGAGAAAAACCCCGCAATAGCGATAGGAAAAAACTCATAGGCAAAACCACTAAGAACCCGGATGTGAATGACAGCCTCATATCCACATGTCGCTACTTTCTTGAGTGCGTCCACACCATTGCTGATTAGATATTGATTAGATATTGAGAACGAGAAAACAAAGATGGAGAGGAGAGAGAGAAAAGGAAAATGTAAAATTACCTTTAAGGACATCATTATTTTAATTATTTTTTTATTAAGAAATGAAATTATTTTAATTTTCAAGGGATAATATTGTAATGTACTTATTTACCGGCCAAAAGCCAAAAGAAATGGCTCCTCTTACAAGCTTGTGGTTTTTGGCTCAAAAGCTAGCTTTTCAGCCAATGTAAAAAGCCAAAAAACAAACAAGTATTTTGGCAGCCAAAAGCCAAAAGCTAGCAACCAAACACCCCCTATATCTTCCCCTTTTTATTTCAATTTTTTCACGTGACACTTTAGCTAAGTTGTTCATTTTATTGTTTTGCTTTGGGCTTGGGCTCAAGGTCTTTAGCTATTCTTTTGATATGATGGGCTGTAACTATTATTATTATTTGTATTTTTATACGGAATATTAAATATTAACTCTGCGAACCCACAACAAGTCCCAAGCCTTTTGACCGTCAGCGTAAAACTTAGTCACATCTTATGACATAAACCAAAATGATGATTTCGTGGGGGCATTCCTTACTCAGCGACGCACTGCACTTCCCAAATGCGGGTGTAGTGATAAATGTGCAAGGGTTATTAGGTCGTCGCCTCGAAACAACGCGTCAGTTTGCCCGAATGTGGTGTCAAATGAGCAAGGGCTTGCGATTGGAGCGTTCCCTACTCAGCGTCACTGTATTTCTCAGGCCATGTGTAATGATAAAAATCAAAGGGTTGTTAGGTCGTCGCCCCGAAGCGACGCGCTACACCGTCAGGGGATGGTGTCAAATGAGCACAAAATTGTAGGTGATGCAAGAGAGCGAAGGAGGAAGGGATCTATGGTTGGTTTACGGGTTGGTTCTTGGAACGTGGGGTCTGTCACAGGGAAATTGGCAAAGATTGTGGAGGTGATGAAGAGAAGACGAATAAGCATCCTGTGCCTTTAAGAGACAAGGTGGACTGGACAAGGAACTCGACGCTTGATCTTGGGGCATAAGGTGGTGTATGTTGGACAAGACAAGAAACATGGTGATAGAGTCAGGAATGGTGTAGGTGTAGTTCTTCATGAGCGGCTTTAGCAAGAGGTAATCGAGACTTATTGGAACAGCGATAGGTTGATAAGGGTGAAGTTGTTGTGTGGTAAAGAGATTGTTAATGTTATCAGTGTTTATGTGCCGAGGAGAAACAACACTTGGGAGGATCTTGATAAGTTGTTCCAAGGTATCCCTTACATAGAGAAGTTATATATAGGAGGCGACTTGAATAGGCATATTGGGGACCATCATGATGGTTTTCAGAGTGTTCATGAGGGTTTTGGGTATGGGGAAAGAGACGCTCACGGAGAAACTGTATTGGATTTTTCCCACTAGTATGACTTAATTCTGACTAATACTTGGCTTAAAAAGCGAGATTACCACTTGATAACTTTCCGTAGAGGAGTAAATGCAACCAAAATAGACTTTCTGCTCACAAGGAGGGAGGATAGACAAAGTTGCATAGATTGTAAGGTCATCCCAGGAGACAGTGTAGTTACCCAACGTCGGCTATTGGTGATGACTATCCGCTTAAAAGAGAGTGGGAAAAATAAATGTAGTAAGGGGGAGCCAAGGACAAAATGGTGGACCTTGAGGGATGCAAATGCTAAGGTATTCACATAGAAAGTGATCAAAGAGGCGAATTAGGATAGAGAGGCGGATGTAAATGTAACTTGGTCACACATGAACTATTTCCTTAAAGTGGCCAAAGAGGTCATAGGGGAATCAAGGGGGAGGTTTATAATGCATAAGGATACTTCTTGGCAGAATGAAGAGGTGAAAGCACCAATTAAACAAAATGAGAATGTTATCTGGCATTTAGAAAATGTAGGACCGCTGAAACCTTCGCGAATGATAAATGTAAAGCAAAGGTGGCTGTCCGCCAAGCGAAAGAAAAGGTTTTTCAGGAGGTTTATGAAAGGTTAGACTCTAACGAGGGAGAAAAAGAAATCTACAAAATGGCAAAGCGAAGACAGGAGGCGAGGAAGGCTATTGGCTTGGTAAAGTGTGTCAAAGATAAGAACCACAAGGTTTTGGTTCAAGATGAGGACATAAAAGACATGTGGGGTTACTTTGATGTATTATTTAATGGAAGTCAAGGAGACAGGAGATACATC
Source organism: Suaeda aralocaspica (assembly GCA_016808085.1). Taxonomy (NCBI): domain Eukaryota; kingdom Viridiplantae; phylum Streptophyta; class Magnoliopsida; order Caryophyllales; family Amaranthaceae; genus Suaeda; species Suaeda aralocaspica. Next base: position 707,403 of record PYUH01000586.1, on the reverse strand, counting down.
AGTGGATGCGAATGAAATTAACATGAAATATGTGCGGAGGAATAGAAGGGTAAACGTGGAAACTCCATTGAAGAAGATGAAACCACACAAAGAAGTTAGAAAGCAGTGGCCTCGAGGTATATCAGTGGAGGTGTGGAGGTGTGGAGGTGTGTGGAGGTGTCCAGATAAGGTGGATAAGGTGGGTATTAATTGCTAACAGATTTGTTTAACAAGATCTGGAAGAATTCGAGGATCCCACAAGATTGGCGAAAGAGCACTTTGGTTACAGTTTATAAGAACTAAGGACATGCCTAAGATTGTTGGATCAAGCATATGAGCCACACTATGATATTGTGGGAGAGGGTGATAGAACATAGGTTGAGGGCATATACAAGCATCTCTGAAAAGCAATTTGTTTTTATGCCGGGGAGATCCACAATGGAAGCAATTCATTCTTAAAGACCAATGAGGAGTTCTATAGGGCACATAAGAAGGACCTCCATATAGTTTCCATTGATCTAAGGAAGGTTTATGACAAGGTATACCACAAAGGTATATTGACATAGTTAAGGAAATGTATAAGGAGTTGTGCACAAATGTTAGGACTTGTGGTGGGTTGACTAAAGACTTTTCCTACAATTGGGTTGCACCAAGGGTTGACTAAAGACCATGTAATATTGGTTCTAGCACTAACAATTCAAACATGGATGTTTCTAGTGAAGTAGTGATGCACAACAACCTCTCGTGGGAAAATCTCGATTCCATTATCACCTTCATGAGTTTGACATAATGTAGGCAAAAGAAGAGGTTCTTGTGACTACTTGCATACAGAATGAAAATGTAGGTCTAATCTTTGAGGATGACAATCAAGATAATAATGACTTGCTAAATTCTATTGATTTTCTTAATACATTATCCATTAAAGACGAGATGAAGCAAAGTGAAATTGTGTCTACAAAGTAGGATTCTACTGAAGCACGTAACAATTTAAGACACAAGGAAGCAATAGTGGTCCACAAGCCATCCCCAGACTCAACACCAGTTTTTCACAATTTTGTGATATGTTAGATCATGAAAGAAGTTATTGAAGATGCTTTTGGTGATATGATTTATTCAACACCAACTTTGTTAGAAAATTCAATTGGTGTTGAGAATTACAAGGGAGTAATTTTCCGTTCCACTAAAGTTAAACAAGATGATCCAATTGTAAGTTGCGCACGCAAGTTGAAGGTTTGTATTCGTCACCATAATTATGACATGAGAAACCAAGATGACTCTGGTGTGATTATTAATTCTTTGTTATTCATCGGTGCAAAAGTTCGAGGTCGTAATTTTTTTTCAAAGGAGAGAAGAATGATGAGGAATCAATGAGAGTCATAAAGATGAATATCATAAACAATTTGTTCAATTTGCAATGGGGCTTATATTGCGGATTAAGAAGGGAGTACAGGAGTAAGTGGTGATTCAATNTGTGGGGTTACTTTGATGTATTATTTAATGGAAGTCAAGGAGACAGGAGATACATCAGTGGATGCGAATGAAATTAACATGAAATATGTGCGGAGGAATAGAAGGGTAAACGTGGAAACTCCATTGAAGAAGATGAAACCACACAAAGAAGTTAGAAAGCAGTGGCCTCGAGGTATATCAGTGGAGGTGTGGAGGTGTGGAGGTGTGTGGAGGTGTCCAGATAAGGTGGATAAGGTGGGTATTAATTGCTAACAGATTTGTTTAACAAGATCTGGAAGAATTCGAGGATCCCACAAGATTGGCGAAAGAGCACTTTGGTTACAGTTTATAAGAACTAAGGACATGCCTAAGATTGTTGGATCAAGCATATGAGCCACACTATGATATTGTGGGAGAGGGTGATAGAACATAGGTTGAGGGCATATACAAGCATCTCTGAAAAGCAATTTGTTTTTATGCCGGGGAGATCCACAATGGAAGCAATTCATTCTTAAAGACCAATGAGGAGTTCTATAGGGCACATAAGAAGGACCTCCATATAGTTTCCATTGATCTAAGGAAGGTTTATGACAAGGTATACCACAAAGGTATATTGACATAGTTAAGGAAATGTATAAGGAGTTGTGCACAAATGTTAGGACTTGTGGTGGGTTGACTAAAGACTTTTCCTACAATTGGGTTGCACCAAGGGTTGACTAAAGACCATGTAATATTGGTTCTAGCACTAACAATTCAAACATGGATGTTTCTAGTGAAGTAGTGATGCACAACAACCTCTCGTGGGAAAATCTCGATTCCATTATCACCTTCATGAGTTTGACATAATGTAGGCAAAAGAAGAGGTTCTTGTGACTACTTGCATACAGAATGAAAATGTAGGTCTAATCTTTGAGGATGACAATCAAGATAATAATGACTTGCTAAATTCTATTGATTTTCTTAATACATTATCCATTAAAGACGAGATGAAGCAAAGTGAAATTGTGTCTACAAAGTAGGATTCTACTGAAGCACGTAACAATTTAAGACACAAGGAAGCAATAGTGGTCCACAAGCCATCCCCAGACTCAACACCAGTTTTTCACAATTTTGTGATATGTTAGATCATGAAAGAAGTTATTGAAGATGCTTTTGGTGATATGATTTATTCAACACCAACTTTGTTAGAAAATTCAATTGGTGTTGAGAATTACAAGGGAGTAATTTTCCGTTCCACTAAAGTTAAACAAGATGATCCAATTGTAAGTTGCGCACGCAAGTTGAAGGTTTGTATTCGTCACCATAATTATGACATGAGAAACCAAGATGACTCTGGTGTGATTATTAATTCTTTGTTATTCATCGGTGCAAAAGTTCGAGGTCGTAATTTTTTTTCAAAGGAGAGAAGAATGATGAGGAATCAATGAGAGTCATAAAGATGAATATCATAAACAATTTGTTCAATTTGCAATGGGGCTTATATTGCGGATTAAGAAGGGAGTACAGGAGTAAGTGGTGATTCAATTCCATGTTGGAATGATGAGAATTTGAGGGGAAATTCTTTAGAAAAGAGGTGAATGATGTGGTTCAAGCGCGTTTTAAAGGATCATCCACAAAAGTACATTAGAGAGTCAAATAGTTTTGCCTATGGGTAATCCCACTTAAGTTGATAGGGTTCAGCCATTTGAGGCTTTAGGGTTATTTTGTTTATTTCATTATACTTGGTCTACAATGCATTAAGATCACATTATTGAACCAACCTTGATTAAAAGATTCAATCTTAGAGTTCTTGACATTTATTATGAAGAATTCCAGTTTTTGCAGTTTGTCTAACTTGACTTCTACGATTTATCGATGACAATTGTCTTTGAGTAAGAAAACGTGTGAATATGCACTGGAAAGATTATCCAATTTAATTTCAAGGAAAAATATTGAAAAAGTCTAATAAAATATTGCGCGTGGTGTTTTAGGACATTTTTTAAAACTGTATAACCTGGAAATAAGATTTTGATTAGGTTTATTTTTCTTGGTGCCTAAGTATTGTTCAGCACTTTTTTAAGGAGTTTTAGGAGGTTGTTAGGGCTGGCTTTAGTTGTTAAAATCAGTTAAATTAGTAGCCTAGATTCTAGGGTAGTTAAGAGTTGATATTTAGTATATATATCTCCTCAGTTGTTCTTTGTTTTAAAGTTATTAGATGATGAGTAATAAATTCTAATTTCATAGAATATTAAAAACTATTCCTAGGTTTAAATCATCATCTTAAGTTTTTGGTTGAGTTAATTCTCTAGTATGGTATAAGAAGACCAAATTAACCAAAAGTTTAGGCAGATTGTTGAGGCCCATAAATAGGTTTTATACTCTATTACGCCCCTCACACGAAAGCCCATTGAGCTTGAAGTGTGGATGGAGCATGGGCCATTGGGCACCCACACACAACAGCTAATAATTTCACTTTGAAAGGAGGGGTAAATGAGATTTGAACCCCTGACCTTTGTGTCACGTTGGCGCTGATACCATATTCGAGAAACAACTCAACCAAAAACTAAGCTCATGGTTGATGCTCAAGTTTAGGTTTTCAACTCTATAACGCCCCCTCACACGAGAACCCGTTGGGCTTGAAGTGTCGATGCAACATGGACCCCCATACCCAACACACAATAGTTTCATGTAGAAAGGAGTCATGGATGAGATTCAAACCTGTGACCATTATGTCACACTGGCGCCGATACCATATTAGAGGATCATCATAACCAAAAGCCTAACCTAATGGTTGAGGCCCACTAATAGGTTTTACATTCTATCATGATTTTTATTTACGACAATAACGTGAGCTCATTGTTACAAAATTTGTTTTCTAAATTCATTGGTCAATGAATGGCATGAGTTTAGAACCTTAGCAAATTAGGTTCAGCGATTGTTCGAATTAGTTAGTGATTAATAAATTTAGTGCAAGGGATTGAGAGTTAGTTGATCAACCTTTGTAAGTTTTTGAGCGTTATTCGATGGTATCACTTAATATTTACATCAAACACGTGAGTTTTAGGTATTAATCTAGGTTAGTGCTTAAAATTCACGTCACCTTCACAACATGTGTTATCCACCCAGCCACAAATCAACCACCACAAGCTGCACCACAACACCATCAGAACCATCCACCTCAATAGTCAATACCACCCACCGCCAGCATCCACAGCACAAAATTGCCAAACATCAACAGAAACAAGTCACTTTCAAATTTGAAAACCACAACCTCTTAACAAACAAAATCAAAGATCACTATTCCACTATCACCTAAAATCGCCACCGAAAAAACATCCCAATGACTTACATTAACTGCTCCAATTAAATTTCACACAAGAAACAAATATATTCCCCAAAAATAATCAACTATAAGGTGACCAAAATGCCGAGAATTGGCTAAGAATACAGCCATAACTTCAGTTCTCGGATGATGCATCCACATATAACCATTAGACCAACCATAAACTGAAACACATTGGATTCGCAGGTATTAAGATGTCATCTACTGTTTTGACATTTATCGTAGGTTGTTAAGGTGAAAAATAAATAAATAAATAAATAAATAAATAATTAAATTGATTAAATTTAATAAACCCATTGCAAATTATTTGCAACGATTAGACATTTTTTTCTCTCCACCTTATGCCAAATCATTGCAAATAATTTGCAATATGGGTAGTAATTACTTATCAACCATTAACATCTAGGTAATTTAGCTTGGATGCAAGATTGCAAATGTGTGGATATGTTGGAAAAGTATGGTGGTGGTGGTGCAGGTGGCGGTGAAAATGAATATTGGTAATTATTAAAAAAACCAATACACCAAAAAGAGATCAACACAAGAATTGCTAACTTGCTATACTGGTTATTAACAGGTATGGATCATTTGGAGTAGATAACCACTCTGAAGTTGTGACTATACTGAATTGATTCAATGTTATGATTGTTTTGAACAGGATGGCAAAAGTAAGTAACAACAAAGCACTGACCTCCACATGGAAATAAGCAATTTCTGGAGCAAGACCAGTTGAAGTCACAAAATATGTTTCAACACAAGTCTTAAGCAAGTCTTCAGCAAGCCTTAGATTTTCCATGTCTTCAAAACTTAATAAATTGTCCTTCATAGCTTTTGATTTGGTCATGCCTTTGGTGGCACCAAGTGCAAGGGTTCCAGGAAGGAAGCACACCTGAAAGCAGAAATAACATCTAAACATGAACCTCATCAACGCAAAGTCTTGATGCTCCAAATGAAAGCAGTATTGAAGATTTTCTTTCCTAGAGACAAAATACTAAGTCGTTGACAAGGTAAAGTTGTAGCAGTCAAATGTGAAGTTTTTGACAATGTAAAGTTGTTCCTACAGAACAATGCACAACAATTCTCCCGCGGTTTCTTTTCACTCTTCTTGTTTAGAATCTTAGGGACATAAAACTTAATGGGAATCTTCAAAATTTATCTAAGCACATAAGAAGAAATTAGTCATAGGGGATCTTGTTTGATGGTTCAAGAAAAAGTTGGCTTTGTCTCCTAAAGTGAAAGGCCTTAAATACCAGACAAAGAAAAGTGAATCTTCTGCTTACCACTCTTTGTAAGAAGTTGCACTTTATAAGTGTTGCATCCGGAACATATATGAAACACAGGATAACATATAGCATAACTGAAAATAATGTTGTTTGTGAAATTTGAATTTACCAATGAAGTGTGCAAGTAAAACCATTTGCATAGGCACTTATTCCAAATTTCTTAAGTCATAAACAGCTTTGAATATTACTCTCTTTATAAACCATTTTACACTAATGAAGCAACCTGTAACCTCAATTTGAGACGTAAAACATCAAGATATCAAAATTGAGGATACAATTGACATTTTGCCAATGATACTACCTCAAACAAGAACATGAATGAACGTTGCCCAGCAACAACAAAAAAAAAAGAACATTGTGAAACTACTGAAATAATACTATAAAAATAAGATAGAAATTTTCAATAAACTACTGCAATTGTTTGAAAAGGTAATAATTTAAAAATAAAAATAAAATATAGAAAAGCTTGTGACAAAAGTTGTGTCCATACATAAAGTTCAGTTAATTTTTTCAAAGCAATAAAGTAAAAGCTACAGTTGACAATACACATGTAATTAATTTACAAAACAATCAATAGTATTTTACTAAGTGGAAGCAAGGTCAGTAACAGGTCATAATATAACACATACCAGATGATCCATCTTAGGACTAAAGGAACCACTAGCTCCATAAGGTAACTCCCCAACAAAAACTAATCCATTAGGAACTGATTTTCGGACAAGAAGGTGTCTCATACCCTTCATAGCTTCTTCATACATATTATATAAATATGTTAAATTATTGCTACGATTCGCTCCCTGTTGCAGCCAAACCTTTAAAAGATACTCATAATAGCTGTCACCACGTGATCCCAGTCTAATATTCTGTCCACTAAATTCACCAGTTTGAGGACTGAAAACAAAAATGAAGACCTTGAATTACTATATCAGTTTCAACCAAAACAACATGACCATCCCTACTCCCTGGAAAACCAGAAGGCAAGAAGATACACCATTTACAAACAAATTAAAATCCAGCTGACTAAATCAAAAGTCATGTATTGATTGGCTCAAAATAAATGAAACACATAGGATATTGATTGGCTTTGTTCTTCACTTTTTCTCATATAATAAAGGCAGAACTATCAAAGAGCCCAATAGATAAAATATTGTCCCTTAATGAGAGCATAAGATCAACCTTTACTTGATGCAACAAAAAATGTTTTTTTAATTCAATCGAAGCATACAATATTAACACGATACTATTTCACTTTTCTATTCCAAAAAAGTAGGTAAACTTTGGAGTCAAAAGTAAATGAATATATGTCCTCTCACTTAGTACTCTTTCTGCCTTTCTATCTTCACAATAAATGTTCATTTCTCAAAAAGCATAATATTGAAGGAATGACTGTGAAGTGAATAAAGAGAAGTTAGTATAGTCTTCATTTCTTAGCAATTAATATAGTGCGGAAATTTGTTTTCATTTCATATTGGCCCTGCAAAGGCCGTAGGAGTGCCACTAATGAAATCCCAGGTCTCAGTATTACAAGCATTAAAATAAGTTTATCTAGGTGTCAAAACATACATTAGCTGGTTAGAATGGCAACATTACATGGACACAATGATTGGCATGCATACAAACATTAAATCATATGCAAAGACAACCTGAATATCAAATAATGGTCAAAACAATATCCATAAAAATGACAACATGAAACCTTCTTTCTACATATGGTGCATACACTAAAATCAGTAATCTATAACTTATATACCTTATATAAATAGGAACAAGCCCCTCTACCTTAGGTAGATTCTTCATGTGCTCCAATACCTTCATTGCTTCCAAGCTATACTTTTTGTCACCAGATAACTCACTGAGATAGTTGAACTCAAGCTGTAGTGTAGAGGCTTCTGACGTACTACTTAATCCATCACTGGCTGGATGTGATGTGTTATCACGTAATACAACATCACTGAATGGAATGGGAGTTGGGCTAGAACTAAATGCAGAGAGCAACCGATCTGCTAGCATTGTGGCAGTTTTTAAATATACACTTGGTTTCGGCCCTACGGATGCAGGTTCTACACTTGTTCCACCACTTAAATGATAAGCACTTAAAAGACCACCCAAAATACGTATTGTAGTTTCAAATAAGTTGACCTGGCCTTTTTGGCTGATCCTTTCTGCAAGGTGAGTTTCAATCCAAGATCCAGCTTCATTAACAATTTCCTTAATGTCCATTATCATTGCTGTATCAAGCGCATCAATAACTGTTGCGCCAAGACCGCCTAAACCATCAGTTCCCCTCTTGCTTAGTGGCATGAGTTCATCAAAACCCATAGCATACTTTTTGTAACCTGACCATGCATGAATAAAAGCCTCTCTTACTTGCTGTTGTTTATTCATCCATTCTGCATCTTGTTGGAGGGTAGATTTATTACTAATATGCAACTCATCTGGTGAAAATCGAGGAGGTAATCTTGGAGCTCTTCTAAACAATCTCCTAAATTTGGTACTAGTGTCCATTGTGACATTGTTCTGATCCATAATTCTAGTGTAATCTACTACATGGGAAGAAACATCATGTCTTGATGGAGTAAGCATGAGATAAATAAGGCCGAAAAGCATAATTATCACCAAAAATTTCCCTGTGCTACACCTCAGACATTCACGTTTAACATTGTTGGTCAATAGCGTCAGATTAAGGACCTATGAAATCAAAAATTTCATAAGACAAAGAAAATTCAAACCGAGCTAAACAGCAACTTAACCAATTCCAACTTTCTTTGACAGTTAGGTAGGGGTTCATCATAAGAATATTGGATACATAAACATGGTTCTGTACAATTTACTGGTCCACTGATCCTGGTCTGTTCCAGAAGCACTTCAATAGGTAACTCAATCGAATTAGCATTCTTAAAAAATATATAAATTAGTATACATAAAGCATTACATATAATGAATATACAAGTCACAATAGTCAAAGGTTCAAGTAGCCAAAAGGTGTTTATCAAAGTACATTAAATACATTGGTCGCAAGAATAAAATATTCATTGTTTCACCTATAAAGCGTCTGCAACAGCTGACACTCAAATTAGGATAACAAAAGGAAGTGAATAACACTTATTATAGACACACGATCTATTCTCCAATCACTCTAACCCTTTTCCCTTTTAAGTGATGAATAGGTGACATGTCTGTATAATACTCTTATAATTTAACTAACAAGGGATGACTTTGCATTCATCATGACCTCCCAAACCTGTGAAGGAGATAAATTGTGCCATATACTCGTATGTTCTTCTAGATCTGCATTTTGCTTTGAACAATCCACAAAATCTACCCACTAATGAGTATCCAAACTACTCTTATCCTAGGAACTATTGCCTTGTTTATAATATATAAATTAAATGAATTTTTGTTGTAGCTCACACAAAATGGCCAAGTCACACTATTATCCGAACCCAATTAGCAAAGCTTGCTCTTATTTCTATCATAGAAAAAGTCCCCAAATGTGAAAGGAGCACATGAAAGAAGTTGAGATGTAAAGTACTTTAACAAGCAAAAAATAGACTCCTTCCATCCGATAGCCACAATTCGACTTTTGTACAAGTCAATGCATAACTTTGACCATTACTAACTTTGATTATTTAATACAAACAATTGTAAAAAGTTAATAATATAAACATATAGACTAAGGCAATAGTAAGTAGTAATTGCTCAAATTTTATCCTTGCATATTTAATTTTTATTTTTGATAAAATGAATCAGCCAAAGGTGCTACACAAACAATGCGAAACTCAACCTATGTCTATTTATATGAGATGGAGGGAAAAATACAAAGGGATGTCTAAGAGAAAATATTTGTAGAAACCGACTCAATGAAGATAATATAATATACATTACAAAATCATTAGTCGGTTAATTAACTGACTACACTTCGAGAAAATAAGATAAAAAGAACATATCCTTAAAGCGATCTTTAATGATTTGATTGAAAATTCTTCTTTAAAAAGTAAACGGATTAGAAATACGTAACGAGAAGAATCTGAAAGAAATGATTTTGATGCAAAGGGGGTAAAAACATTCATAGAGAGAATTTAAATTAGCTTACTTTTTATAACTTAATTGAGCTTATTAGAACTAAAGTGAACATATTAAGGCCTATTTACACTTTAGTGAATTTATCTAATCTTACTAAAACTTATTTGAATTTAATAGAATTAATCAAAACTATTTTGAGCTCATTAAAATTTATCAATGATTATATCAATGAAGTGTCTAACGGTGCCTCACACATTAGGTCCAAAGATCAAACAAATACAAAACATATTATTGACATGGATCATATGAATTTCGGTCGTAATCGTTTGACGGCTATTTCACCATATACCCCTAAACTATTGCGAAAGGCACCATATACCCTGAATGTTTCACAATTGTGTGCCCATAGACTTTTAACTTAATTCACAATTTTATTTTATTTTGTTAAATATGCTTTAATTAGATCAAAATTAAATAATTAAATCAAATTAACTAATAATTATATTAATTAAAGCTAATTAATTTAACTAACCAAATTCCTTATATACACAGCTACCACTCCTCCATCACCACCACCTCCACTTAGTCATTGCTACCGTCAAAACCCATAACCAGTTGGCGGCCACCCACGACCCTAAATCCAAACCCGAAATCAAAACCCAAACCCACCTACCCATAAATTGGGGGTTTGAAATTGAATAAAAAATGAAAGAGATGATGAAATCCCCATTCTCTTACATATAGAGAGTTGTAATTAACTATGTGGGGCGAAATGGAGTTTGAGGCATTATTCATCCCACTCCATTACTGTTGTCCAGGTTTGTTTCTTCTTCATCCATCCAATCTGTTTTATAGGGAATAATTACAAATACATGATACAAATACTACTACTTTTACAAGTGTACTGTTGTAACATTAGTTTAGCTTAGGATTCACTCCTTTACATTATGATGTTGTTTCGGAGGTCATCCTTAGCATGCTTCCTAATTTGTGTTTTACTGTTATCTTCTTCGGCTTTGGCCGGCGGCGCTGACTAGGTAGGTGACGAAGATTGGTCGGAGGTGGAGGTGGTAGTGGTGGAGTGGTGGAGTGGTGGTTGTGTGTAGAAGTAATTTGGTTAGTTTAATTAATTAGTTTTAATTAATATCATTATTAGCTAATTTGATTTAATTATTTAAATTTGAGCTAATTAACATATATTTAACAAAATAAGGGTACATCGTGAATATAGTTAAAAGTTCATGGGTATACGATTCATTTTGAAAACATTAAGGGTATATGGTGCATGGTACATGGTAAAATAGCCGATTGTTTTAAACACATTCTCTGGTTGTCTAAGACGAACAATACTAGATATATAGAAATCAAACAGAGAAATTATAGAAGCTATCCTCAAATAATATTCCGGAAAACTTAGTACTTCGCATGATCTAAACAAAGTACAACTCTAGCAACAAATGCCAAAGAGTGATTATATACCTATGTACAAGAAAGTTTACATACTTCCTCAATATCAATTTAATTGCTTTACTCTCTATTTATATAAGTTTCAAAGATAATTGCATCACTATTACTTTTTATTTCTTTTCATTGCCTTTTTTCCTATCATTCTCTCAATGGTCTCCGCTATTATACAGACGTTTGCATTCATTAAAATGTGATTATATAGAATTGCTAATTTCCACAAAACCAGCTGCGATCAAATGCAAACATTGAAATGAAAACAAAATCTCGATATGATTAAATCATGTATACATATCTAAATTTCCTAATCGAACAAACAGAGTTGAATACAGATCGGTGTCAATGATTGTGAATTAAGTGCATCGAACTCAGAACAATTGCTAACCTTAGAGAAAGAGCGTTGGCGAAACTTAGCATTGTCATAGTCAACATCTTTCATGGAGTAAGGCAAAGAATTCGACATGCTACAAGTAGAGTTCAAAATGACGGTTGAAGTGGAATTCTTAAAACCAAACCTCAAAACAATTTGCTTTGATTTGGAAGAAATTATTCAATTTGGGTGTTTAAGTTAAGGATTTAGAATCAAACGCAGTTTCTTGTAGACGGAAGTCAGAACTCAGAATGAGATGTTTAGTAATGAAAATCTATATCTATACATCTATATATATATCCTTACATATCTTTGCCAAAAAAAAAAAAAAAATATATATATATTTATNAAAAAAAAAAAAAAAAAAAAAAAAAAAAAAAAACCTTACATATTAAAAGGTGAGTATTCAAAATTTATTATTTATTTGAACGATAAAACACTTGTGTTACTATTTTGGATGTCTTGGGTTGTTTGGGATTTACTTTTGAATTGTTTGTGCTCTCTCCGTTCCATATTTTTCTTTACATATGTTGTTTTGCAATGTTCCACATTTTTCTTTACCAAACAACTTTCTTAGGTTTATAATTTTTTTATTAAGATGGACCCCACACATCACTCACTATTAGTTCAATTGGGATTACCTACACCCGGAGCACCTAGAGGAAGGTGCTCCGGGTTCTATACGCTGCGTTTTGCAGTTGCCAAAAATTGCAGACCAAAACTGCTATAAATACGCAATTTGTTGTGTTTTTTGTTTTGTTTTTTTTAGATCATCCTTCATTCTCTCTCTTCTTTCTCTCAAAATCAAAACAATTCTCTCTCTAATTTCAAACCCTAGAATTTCAATCATGGCGGATTCAACAGAAAATCAAAGAAATACAAATCAAAACAACACAAAAACATACGAAGATCTACAAGAAGTAATCAATGAAGATTTTACAGAAATTTGTAAGCTATAATTTTCGTCAAATTTTTCATAATTTCATTTAATAAATGTTCAAAAAGTTTCAATTAGAGTTCAGAAATTATTGTTCTGAAATTCTGCATATATGCTGATGAAGATTCATAAATGTTCAGAAAAAATGAATTAATGTTCAGAAATTAAATTTCTATATTAATATGTTGTTCTGAACTTTTTCATAAAAATGCTGAACATTAGCAAAATTGAATTGTTCTTCAATTTCTCTTGTAATTGATGTAATCATATTTCTGAACTTTTTCATAAGTAAACTAAATTCTGCATATATGCTGATGAAGATTCATAAATGTTCAGAAAAAATGAATTAATGTTCAGAAATTAAATTTCTATATTAATATGTTGTTCTGAACTTTTTCATAAAAATTCTGAACATTAGCAAAATTGAATTGTTGTTCAATTTCTCTTGTAATTGATGTAATCATATTTCTGAACTTCTTCATAAAAATTCTGAACATTCAGAAAAAATGAATTGTTGTTCAGTTATGTTCTTCTAATTGTTGTACAATGAGTTAGTGTTCAGCTTATTAATTTTAATGTTTTCAATTTTTGCAGATGATTCAATCCAAATGATTGTAAATGAAGCTGATGAATCTGAATTGTTGAATGTAAAAGTGAACAATGATGAAGAAGCATTTGATTTGTATAACAAACAGTTATTTCTCTTGTAATTGATGTAATCATATTTCTGAACTTCTTCATAAAAATTCTGAACATTCAGAAAAAATGAATTGCTGTTCAGTTTTCTCTAGTAATCGGTATAATCTTATTTCTGAACTTTTTCATAAAATTCTGAACATTCAGAAAAAATGAATTGTTGTTCAGTTATGTTCTTCTAATTGTTGTACAATGAGTTAGTGTTCAGCTTATTAATTTTAATGTTTTCAATTTTTGCAAATGATTCAATCCAAATGATTGTAAATGAAGCTGATGAATCTGAATTGTTGAATGTAAAAGTGAACAATGATGAAGTTTTTGATTTGTACACGAGCCCTTTTGGATCTATATGTATAAATTCAAATTAATATTCAAAATAATAACATAAATGTTCAATCTTAAAACAATAATGTTCAAATAACAACATTAAAGTTCACCAAAAAACTATATGATCCAAAAAACATCATTGTTCAAGGTAACTACACCAATGTTCAGTTCAAAAACATATATGTTCAAAATAAAAATAAAAATATTCATTTACCTAAGCACTGCACCAATGTTCAGTGATAAAAAAATTAATGTTCAAAACAAAAACATGAATGTTCATTTTACATAAGAACAACCTTAATGTTCAGTTAAAAAACATTAAAGTTCAGAACAAAAACACTAATGTTCATTTTACCTAAGCACTGGTAGTTCAGAACAAANCAAGCACTAGTAGTTCAAAACAAAAAAAAAATTTAAACAGTCGCGCGTGTCTTACACGCGTCCGGGGGCACCTAGAAGAAGGTGCTCCGGGTGCACATAAGAATTTGCGCTATTAGTTCAAAAAATTTTCTCTTTTATCAATTATTACCCCAATTTGACCCCACTATTATTATTATATCATATACAATAATGAAAAGGTGAATAGTGACGGACAAGGAAAATAGGGAATAGAGGGAGTATGTATTTGTATTTGGCTAGATATAATGGGCTTTTAATTAGACTTCTTTCTTCTTATTTTGTTCTTTTTGCAAACAATGCACTAATTGTGCTGCTATTTCCCACTTCCCACTTCGCACATCACACCGCTCCACCTCATACTCTCTCGCTTTCCTCTTGTCTACCTTGCTTCTTTGGTATTTTCTCTTCTATCATCTTCGAGCTTCTTTTGTCAGTTTGTTAATATTCTTCTTCAATTGCTTCTTCTATTTCGCACAATTGTGACCCTTGCGCCATGGTAAGCATTTGAGGCTTTAATTTACAATTTAATAGTGGTTATTGTTCTTATTTGTTTGCATGCAGTTTAATCTTTCTTCTTCTTATTCTTGCTAGAATTGGCCTTCGATGTTCGCTTGTGATTGCGGTATAGCCGGTATTCACGGCTTCCATTGTTAAACTGGTATGGAGTGATTATTTACAAGTAGTGATTGGCTTTCCTCTTCTCTTATTTCGATTCCAATCAATTAATTGAGGTTTAAATTTTATGTTGTAAATTAATAGGATTTCAATTGTTGGGCTGTAAAATTTTTTTATCTTTATCTAATTTCAATTTCATTGGAGTTATATTTTTTTTGTCTTGTGAATTGATACAATTTCGATTGGGTTTCGTTTAAAAAAAAAGAAAGAAAAAAAAACCTGATTTTTTTATGTTCAATTGTTTTGGGTTTTTTTTCAGTTCTTTTATCAATTTTTTTTACATGTACAATTCTTTGAGTTAATGTTATTTTCCCCTGTTTTTAATCATTTTTTTCATGTTCATCTTTTTTTATGAGTTACAAAGAAAACGTTTAATAATTTAAATTATATTATTTTTTGTTGAATATTTTATATAGTTTTTAGAATTTTATGTTTTTTTTTTGTTGTTGTGTGATACTGTGATGTACAACTTACATGTAAAAATCTTTGAGCTTTGGCTGTTTTCCCCTGTTTTAATCATTATTTTTTTTGCATGTTTACCCTTTTTTTTAGTTATTATTTAATTTCTACTATTTTTTCCTTACATATTAATTAAAAAGTGAGTATCCAAAATTAACTATTTATTTGAACAGTAAAATAATTGTTTTCGCTATATTGGATGTGTTGGGTTGTTTGAGGTTTACTTTTGAATTGTTTGTATGTATTTGTATTGGGCTAGATATAATGGGTTTTTATTAAGAAATTGATTTAATTAGACTTCTTTCTTCTTATTTTGTTCTTTTTGTAAACAATGCACTAATTGTGCTGCTATTTCCCACGTCCAACTTCGCACATGCATCACACCGCTCCACGTCATACTCTCTCGCTTTCCTCTTGTCTACCTTGCTTCTTTGGTATTTTCTCTTTTGTCATCTTCGAGCTTCATTTGTAAGTTTGTTAGTATTCTTCTTCAATTGCTTCTTCTATTTCGCACAATTGCGACCCTTGCGCCGTGGTAAGCATTTGAGGCTTTAATTTACAATTTCATTTTTTTTTATGCTAAAGGGAGGCAAACCTCAAGAAATAAAACCAAACAAACGAGACCTAGTCTCCTACCATGCGTGGCCAGGCCACCCCAACTATGTCATCCATGAGATAACTACAAAGAGAGGGAGGGGGTTCAGTGAAAGTAATGCACCCTCCATCCATTTCTACACCTTGGTTAGCTAACCAATCAGCTTCTGCTCGCAATAGCAGTGCCTGATATGTACCTCCCAAGGTGTCTCACAAATCAATCTCTAGCAAACGTTGATGAGATGAATGCATTCACCCACATATTCATCACTCTCCTTTAGATTCTTCACACAAGCTTGGTTATCCATGCAGATAATTAGTTTTTTTACTCCCATTGATTTTGCCAACTGAACTCCTCGCATCACCGCTTTCATTTCAGCCTTGAAGGATGTACACCTGCCATAATGCTCATAGAAACCTTGCAAACACTAGCCTCGGTTGTCACGCTGAATACCTCCACCTCCTGCCAGTCTGAGACTCCCTCTTGCTGCTCCATCTGTATTCAAAGCTACCCACCCATTTGGTGGTGCTTGCCACCTAATGAACCGTTCCTGACGTGCCATTCTTTGTGGATTCAAGTCATTCCAGGACGAGCGTAACACTGTCCAAGCTTCATTAAAGTGTTGCTGTAGGAACGTAAAAGGGTCTTGCGACATTTCCTTGTGGTTATTGAATACTCGGCCATTCCGCCATCTCCATAGCCACCAACATGTAGTCCCAAAATAAGTCCCCCATGTCTCAGGATACGCCACTCCCTTTGTGATCAAGAAGCAGATTCAAGCATTGACGAGAAAGAGTTGATTCTAAGTCGTTCTGAGATTCAAGGGTAGCGTTCATTTGGGCTACATGGCTTTGGATTAACTCATGGTCATTGTTGCATAACACTCATGCTTGAATAAGGCCACACGCCACTAGGCGTTTACTTGGCATTCAAGGTTAGGCGTTCACTTGGCGTTCAAGGTTAATTACTTGGCATTCAACACTTGGAAAGGAAGGCTTATAAGTTGGCGTTCAACATTGGCAAGTGTAAGTTGGCGTTCAACATTGGCAAGTGTAAGTTGGTGTTCAAACACTTGACGAGTATAAATTGGCGTTCAAATTGGCGAGTATTTTGCTATTTTTCCAAGTTCTTGGGCAACGAGTTATCCTGTAATTTCTAGTTTAAAATCTGATGATTATCTTGTTAATTAGTTATTTAGATAAGTTGTTAGGATATTTTCTTGATTAGGTAGTTGTTAGAGTTAGTTAGGCAAGACAAGATCAACTTGCAATAATGAGGTGGCATACTTATCAAGTTGTATGTTTATCTTGTGAGGGCCGAATTTACTAGGATTAGTGTGTCTTTAGGAGTTGTTTTATTTCCTAGATAATTTAGGAGAGTTTAACCATGGTTGTTTAGGATTCCTAAGGTATTTGTACTATAAATACCCATGTTTTATTCAATAAAATCAAGATTTTGATTATTGTTCATACTTGTTATGCGTTATTTTGTGTGAGAGTTTCACCCAAAATTACAAAAAGGATTTCGAGTGTTTTGAGAGTTAGAAGCTTAAAAATATTCGCCATCGTTTTAGTATTTGTGATTGAGTGTTCTCACAAAGATTAAAACAACCTTAGAACTAGATTGTTGAGTGTTCCAATCTAACCTAAGTTTGTGAGTTTCGTTGATTGTGAGTGTTCCGATTCACAAAGTTCTTTAAAATCAATCTATCTTAAGTTTAAGCCCTTAGTTTGAATATAAGATATAGATCAAGTGGTATCAGAGCACAATGACTAATCAAGAAAAACAAAGCAAAGTTTATAGTGATGAGTTCATTACGCATCTATCAGAACAAACAAACAAGTTGCAAGAATTGTTCTTGGGTTTGACAACGGAAATTATTCGCATCAAAACTAAGCCTTCAAATAGTGATGATGATCGTGGTTTGAAGTGAATGAATTTGATGGCCAAGGTGATGTGGAAGCATACCTTGACTGGGAACTAGCATTGGAAAGGTATTTTGATTATAAGGGCACGAGTGAAGATAAGAAGTATAAGATTGCTATTGCTAAACTATCTAAATACGCTTCCATGTGGTTCAATGGCCTCAAAAGGAGTAGGCAGCGTGAGGGTAAGAGCAAGATCGAAACTTGGGAAATGCTTAAGAAGCTTTTGAGAAGGCGTTTTGTTCCTACAAATTATCAACAAGAGTTGTATGTTAGATTGGCAACGTTGAAACAAGGGATCAAGCCTATGGAAGATTACATTGCTGAGTTCGAAAAACTAACCATACAATGTGACGTTGAAGAGAGGGAGGAGCAAAAAATTGCACGTTTTATTGGTGGTCTTAACGTGGATGTGCATGACAAATGAGTTACAACCTAACTTATCTTTTGATGAAGTTACCAAAACTGCCATAGTATTGGAAAAGCAAAGGAAAAGGAACGTAACTAAGCCATCACCTAAGCCTTATCAAGGGTTTAAAGCTACAAGTTCAACGCCTATGACTGAGTCTAAAAGTGAAGCAAAGAAGTTTGTGACTCCAAGCAGTGATAAGGGAAAGAAGGTTGAGACACTTGATGATGGTACACCGAAGGTCACATGTTTTAAGTGTAAGGGTTATGGCCATTATAAGAAAGATTGTCCTACTTCTAGAGTGTTGAACATACGTGAGATGAGGGAGATTGATGAATACACTAATGAACTTCAACAAGCCATGGAAGAGGAAGGTGGCGAGGAAGAATGCAAGCCAGAAAGTGACTTTGAGGAGGAGGAAGTTTATGAGAACAACTTCTTAGAAGAGTTTTGCATTCCAAATCCATGGGAGAAGAGCAACGTGAAAACATCTTTCACACTTGTTGCAAGGTACACAATTCTATTTGTAGTTTGATTGTTGATGGAGGTAGTTGTGCCAATGTAGTCTCATCTAAACTGGTTGATAAACTACAATTGAAATCATCAAGACATCCGAAACCTTATAAGCTAAAGTGGCTAGATGATGACAATGAAGTGAGTATCCGAAAGCAAGCTCTAGTAAAATTTTCAATTGGAAAATTTGAGGATGAGGTACTTTGTGATGTTGTTCCTATGGATGCATGTGATCTACTACTTGGTAGGCCATGGCAGTATGATAGAAAAACTATCCATGATGGCGAGTCTAATGTGTACAAGGTCTTCAAAGAGGGAAAGACGAAGGTATTGCTCCCACTTTCGCCTAGTGACCTAAACAAGAAGAAAAAGGAAAAGCCCAAAGATGATAAAAAGGTGTTGTTTGTGTCACGAAAGCAATTTGAGAAGGACATGGGTGCTCGTGTTTTTGTATACCTTCTGGTTGCTAAGGAAGTAAAGAGCATTGAAGACATTGATCATCCTATTCTACAAGAATTGTTGCGTGAATTTGAGGATGTGTTTCCAGAAGATTTGCCACAAGGGTTTGCCGCCAATTCGTGGTATTGAACACCAAATTGATTTAATTCCTAGTGCTCCCATACCTAACAAGCCACCATATAGATGCAATCCAGAAGAAACAAAAGAATTACAAAGGCAATTGACGACGTTATGGAAAGAGGGTATGTACGTGAAAGTATGGATTCTTGTGTAGTTCCTACCCTGCTTGTACCTAAGAGATGGGACGTGGAGAATGTGCATTGATGTAGAGCCGTGAATCACATAACTATCAAGTATAGGTTTCCTATTCCTAGGTTGGATGATTTACTAGATGAATTGAGTGGTTCTCAACTATTTTCAAAGTTGATTTACGTAGTGGGTATCACCAAATTCGTATGAGGGAAGGGGATGAAGGGAAGACGGCTTTCAGACAAAGCATGGGCTATATGAATGGATGGTTATGCCTTTTGGTTTAACTAATGCCCCTAGCACATTCATGAGCTTATCATGAGGTATTGCGTCCTTTCATTGGTAAATTTGTTTTGGTCTATCTTGATGATATATTAGTGTATAGCAAGAATGAAAAGGAGCAATGGATAATCTTCGACAAGTCTTTGAAGTTCTAAGGAAACAAACTCTATGGGAAACTAGAAAAGTGTGATTTCATGCAAAGTGAGATAAGTTTTCTAGGGTACATTGTTTCGCATGCGTGATCAAAGTGGAATCCAAAGAAAGTTGAAGCTATTGCATCATGGCCTATTCCTCGACAGTTACTCAAGTGAGATCTTTTCATGGCCTAGTTTCGTTTTTAGGAGGTTTATTCGTAATTTTAGCACTATTATGACCCCTATAACTGAATGCACGAAACAAGGCAAGTTTGAGTAGACCAAACAAGCTCAACTGGCTTTGATTTAGTAAAGGAAAAGATGTGATACTCCGATTCTAGCAGTTCCTGATTTCACTAAACCTTTTGAAGTTGAGTGTGATGCAAGTGGTACAGGGATTGGTCGGCTCTTATTCAAGGAGGGAGGCCAATTTCCTACTTTAGTGAAAAGTTAAGGGGGGAAAAATTGAATTACTCTACTTATGACAAGATTCCTATGCCATGATTAGAGCATTGGATCATTGGAGCCATTATCTAAGACCACAAGCTTTTGTGTTACATTCTGACCATGACTCATTGAGACATATCAATAGCCAACAAAAGCTTAATGCTGACAGGCTAAGTGGGTAGAGTTTTCTTCAATCTTTCAACTTTGTTGCGAAATACAAGGTTTGGCAAGGCTAATGTAGTGCGGATGCACTTTCTAGAAAACACAATTTGATAGCAATGGTTGATTCAAGAGTGTTGGGATTCGAAATCATCAAGGAATATTATGATCAAGATAGGATTCTGGTGACATATATAAGCAATGCACACAAGAAGCAATTGGCCATTACAACTTAGTTGATGGTTTTCTATTCAAAAACAACAAACTATGTATCCCTAAGTGTGCTATAAGGGAGTTGTTGGTTCGTGAAGCTCATGGAGGGGGTCTTGCAGGACACTTTGGCATCAACAAACAGTTGAGTTGTTGCAAGAACATTTCTACTGGCCAAAGATGGTGGGAGATGTGCACGCAATTCTAGCTCGTTGTGGTACTTGTCAACAGTCAAAAGCACGTTTCATAAGGGATTATACACTCCACTACCTGTTCCAGAAAGGCATTGGGAGGATGTGAGCATGGACTTTATTGTTGCTTTGCCGAGAACACAAAGGGGTAAGGACAATCATGGTTGTGGTTGATAGGCTTCAAAGATGGCGCACTTTATTGCTTGTCACAAACTCTGCCTAGAGCTGAGGGTCCTTTTAAAATCTTAGGAAGTATGGTGATAATTGCTATAAGATTGACATTGGAGAAGAGTATGGCGTGGCTAGTACCTTTAACATAGGGGATTTAACTCCTACTTGGATGTACCAGATTCAAGAATTGAGGACAATTCCTTTTGAAGAAAGGGAGATGATCAAAGCAGATTCAAGCATTGACGAGAAGAGTTGATTCTAAGTCGTCCTGAGATATAAGGGTGGCGTTCATTTGGCTACTGGCTTTGGATTAACTCATGGTCATTGTTACATAACACTAATGCTTGAATAGGCCACAACGCCACTAGGCGTTCATTTGGCATTCAAGGTTAAGCGTTCTTTGGCGTGGCGTTCACCTGGCGTTCAAGGTTAATTACTTGGCATTCAACACTTGGAAAGAAGGTTTATAAGTTGGCGTTTCAACATTGGCAAGTGTAAGTTGGCGTTCAAACCTTGACGAGTATAAATTGCGTTCAAATTGGCGAGTATTTGCTATTTTTCCAAGTTCTTGGGCAACGAGTTACCTATATTTCTAGTTTAAAATCTGATGATTATCTGTTAATAAGTTATTTAGATAAGTTGTTAGGATATTTTCTTGATTAGGTAGTTGTTAGTGTTTGTTAGGAAGATAAGATCAACTTGCAATAATGAGGTGGCATACTTATCAAGTTGTATGTTTATCTTGTGAGGGCCGAATTTACTAGAATTAGTGTGTCTTTAGGAGTTGTTTATTTCCTAGATAATTTAGGAGAGTTTAGCCAAGGTTGTTTAGGAGTCCTAAGGTATTTGTACTAAAATACCCATGTTTTATTCAATAAAATCAAGATATTGATTATTGTTCTTACTTGTTATGCGTTATTTTGTGTGAGAGTTTCACCCAAAATTAGAAAAAGGATTTCGAGTGTTTTGAGAGTAGAAGCTTCAAAATATCACCATAGTTTTAGTATTTGTGATTGAGTGTTCTCACAAGATTAAAACGAACTTAGAACTAGATTGTTGAGTGTTCCAATCTAACCTAATTTTGTGAGTTTCGTTGATTGTTGTGTTCCAATTCACGAAGTTCTTTAAAATCAAATATCTTAAGTTAAGCCCTTAGTTTGAACATAGATAAGATCACTTGCCTTCATGTTGCTCACCAGCCACTGTTCAAGATTGTCTGTGAAAAGTTGGGTGTTAAACCGTCCCCCCACTCTCAACCATATCGTTCTTGCAATTTTGCAATCCCTAAGAATGTGGAGCACGGTTTCCTCAATATTCTCACATTCCCGACACATAGGGTTGCTTCCAATCCTCTCTTAGTCCTATTTGTATTACAAAGGAGCTTATCATGTAAGCTAGCTACATGAAAATTTTACTTGTTATTGCACCTTTAAATGCCACACACCATCCCACTTAGCTTCATGCATTCTCTTCTTCACTTCTAATAATCCTAAGGGTAGACTTATTTGAGAATTTCCCTTTGTCCCCATCTTCCAGAATAGTAAGTCTCCAACATTCAGGTCCTCCGCAATTCGATGCGATTCTATCACTAGTACAAAAATCCACTTTTTCTGCGGTTTTTTTTAGGGGTACTTGCTGCGGTTTTTAACCGCAGCACTTGGAGCAGCGCAATAAACAGCT
This sequence comes from Suaeda aralocaspica, assembly GCA_016808085.1. NCBI lineage: Eukaryota > Viridiplantae > Streptophyta > Magnoliopsida > Caryophyllales > Amaranthaceae > Suaeda > Suaeda aralocaspica. The sequence goes on along the minus strand of PYUH01000586.1, from coordinate 684,599 downwards.
TATTATTTGCTGCGTTCAACCGCAGCAAAAAAATGGACTTTTTGCTGCGGTTGTAGGCAAAACCGCAGCAAAAAGCGGGCAAAAATGGGTGGGAAATCCCACTATTTGCTGCGGTTCTTGTAAAACCGCAGCAAATAGTGGGATTCCCACAAAAAAAAAGCAGAAAACCCAGCAACTAAC
>PYUH01000586.1:648718-684394 GCA_016808085.1 Suaeda aralocaspica | reverse complement strand
CTTAGTCAATGCTACGTCAAACCCCATAACCAGTTGGCGGCCACCGACCCTAAATCCAAACACGAAATCAAAACCCAACCCACTACCCATAATGGGGGTTTGAATTGAATAAAAAATGAAAGAGATGATGACATCCCCATTCTCTTACATATGAGAGTTGTATAACTATGTGGGGCGAAATGGAGTTTGAGGCATTATTCATCCCACTCCATTACTGTTGTCCAGTTTGTTTCTTCTTATCCATCCAATCTGTTTTATAGGGAAAATTACAAATACATGATACAAATACTACTACTTTTACAAGTTCCTGTTGTACCATTAGTTTGCTTAGGATTCACTCCTTTACATTATGAGGTTGTTTTCGGAGGTCATCCTTAGCTGCTCCTAATTTGTGTTTCCTGTATCTTCTTCGGGCTTTGGCCGGCGGCGCTGACTAGGTAGGTGACGAAGATTGGTCGGAGGTGGAGTGGTGTGGTTGGGAGTGGTGAGTGGTGGTTGTGTGAAGTAATTGTTGTTTAATTAATTAGTTTGAATTAATATCTTATTAGCTAATTTGATTTATTATTTAAATTTGAGCTAATTAACATATATTTAACAAAATAAGGGTACATCGTGAATATAGTTAAAGTTCATGGGTATAACGATTCTATTTGAAACATTAAGGGTATATGGTGCATGGTACATGGTAAAATACCCGATTGTTTTAAACCCATTCTCTGCTGTGTCTAAGACCGAACAATCTAATATATAGAAATCAAACAGAGAAATATAGAAAGCTATCCTCAATAATATTCCGGAAAACTTAGTACTTCGCATTATCTAAACAAAGTACAACTCTAGCAACAAATGCCAAAGAGTGATTATATACCTATGTACAAGAAAGTTTACATACTTCTCCTCAATATCAATTTAATTGCTTTACTCTCTATTTTATAAGTCAAAGATAATTGCATCACTATTACTTTTATTTCTTTTCATTGCCTTTTTTCCTATCATTCTCTCAATGGTCTCCGCTATTATACAGACGTTTGCATTCTAAAATGTGATTATATAGAATTCAATTCTAATCCACAAACCAGCTGCGATCAAATGCAAACATTGAAATGAAACAAAATCTCGATATGATTAAATCATGTATACATATCTAATTTCCTAACGAACAAACAGAGTTGAATACAGATCGGTGTCATGATTGTGAATAAGTGCATCGAACTCAGAACAATTGCTAACCTTAGAGAAGAGCGTTGGCAAACTTAGCATTGTCATAGTCAACATCTTTCATGGAGTAAGGCAAAGAATTCGACATGCTACAAGTAGAGTTCAATGACGGTTGAAGTGGAATTCTAAAAACCAAACCTCAAAACAATTTGCTTTGATTTGGAAGAAATTATTCATTGGGTGTTTAAGTTAAGGATTAGAATCAAACGCATTTTCTTGTAGACGAAGTCAGAACTCAAATGAGATGTTAGTAATGAAAATCTATATCTATACATCTATATATATCCTTACATATCTTTGCCAAAAAAAAAAATTATATATATATAATATATATATATCTTTACATATCTTTGCCAAAAAAAAAAAAAAAAAAAAAAAAAAAAAAAAAAAACCTTACTATTAAAAGGTGAGTATTCAAAATTTATTATTTATTTGAACGATAAAACACTTGTGTTACTATTTTGGATGTCTTGGGTTGTTTGGGATTTACTTTTGAATTGTTTGTGCTCTCTCCGTTCCAATTTTTTCTTTACATATGTTGTTTGCAATGTTCCACATTTTCTTTACCAAACACTTTCTTAGGTTTATAATTTTTTTTTAAGATGGACCCCACACATCACTCACTATTAGTTCTTTGGGATTACCTACACCCGGAGCACCTAGAGGAAGGTGCTCCGGGTTCTATACGCTGCGTTTTGCAGTTGCCAAAAATTGCGACCAAAACTGCTATAAATACGCAATTTGTTGTGTTTTTTTTGTTTGTTTTTTTAGATCATCCTTCATTCTCTCTCTCTTTCTCTCAAAATCAAAACAATTCTCTCTCTAATTTCAAACCCTAGAATTTCAATCATGGCGGATTCAACAAAAATCAAGAAAGACACAATCAAAACAACACAAAAACATCGAAGATCTACAAGAAGTAATCAATGAAGATTTTACAGAAATTTGTAGCTATAATTTTCGTCAAATTTTTCATATTTTCATTTATAAATGTTCAAAAAGTTTCAATTAAGTTCAGAAATATTGTTCTGAAATTCTGCATATTGCTGATGAAGATTCATAATGTTCAGAAAAAGAATTAATGTTCAGAAATTAAATTTCTATATTAATATTTTTGTTCGAACTTTTTCATAAAAATGATGACATTAGAAAAATTGAATTGTTCTTCAATTTCTCTTTGTAATTGATGTAATCATATTTCTGAACTTTTCATAAGTAAACTAAATCTGCATATATGCTGATGAGATTCATAAATGTTCAGAAAAAATGAATTAATGTTCAGAATTAAATTTCTAATTAATATGTTGTTCTGAACTTTTTCATAAAAATTCTGAACATCAGCAAAATGAATTGTTGTTCAATTTCTCTTGTAATTGATGTAATCATATTTCTGAACTTCTTCATAAAAATTCTGAACATTCAGAAAAAATGAATTGCTGTTCAGTTTTCTCTAGTAATCGGTATAATCTTATTTCGGAACTTTTCATAAAATTCTGAACATTCAGAAAAAATATTGTTGTTCAGTTATGTTCTTCTAATTGTTGTACAATGAGTTAGTGTTCAGCTTTTAATTTTAATGTTTTCAATTTTTGCAAATGATTCAATCCAAATGATTGTAAATGAGGCTGATGAATCTGAATTGTTGAATGAAAGTGAACAATGATGAAGTTTTTGATTTGTACACGAGCCCTTTGGATCTATATGTATAAATTCAAATTAATATTCAAAATATAACATAAATGTTCAATCTTAAAACAATAATGTTCAAATAACACATTAAAGTTCACCAAAAACTATATGATCCAAAAAACATCATTGTTCAAGGTAACTACACCAATGTCTCGTTCAAAAACATATATGTTCAAAATAAAAATAAAATATTCATTACCTAAGCACTGCACCAATGTTCAGTGATAAAAAAATTAAGTTCAAAACAAAACATGAATGTTCATTTTACATAAGAACAACCTTAATGTTCAGTTAAAAAACTTAAAGTTCAGAACAAAACACTAATGTTCATTTTACGCAAGCACTAGTAGTTCAAAACAAAAAAAAATTTAAACAGTCGCGCGTGTCTTACACGCTCCGGGGCACCTAGAAGAAGGTGCTCCGGGTGCACATAAGAATTTGCGCTATTAGTTCAAAAAATTTTCTCTTTTATCATTATTACCCCAATTTGACCCACACTATTATTATTATATCATATACAATAATGAAAAGGTGAATAGTGACGGACAAGGAAAATAGGGAATAGAGGAGTATGTATTTTTATTTGGCTAGATATAATGGGCTTTTAATTAGACTTCTTTCTTCTTATTTGTTCTTTTTGCAAACATGCACTAATTGTGCTGCTTTTCCCACTTCCCACTTCGCACATCACACCTCCACCGCTCCACCTCATCTCTCTCGTCTCTCTGCTTCCTCTTTCTACCTTGCTTCTTTGTTATTTCTCTTCTATCATCGCAGCTTCTTTTGTCAGTTTGTTAATATTCTTCTTCAATTGCTTTCTCTATTTCGCACATTGTGACCCTTGCGCCATGGTAAGCATTTGAGCTTTAATTTACAATTTATAGTGGTTATTTTTCTTATTTGTTTGCATCAGTTTAATCTTTCTCTCTTATTCTTGCTAGAATTGGCCTTCGATGTTCGCTTGTGATTGCGGTATAGCCGGTATTCACGGCTTCCATTGTTAAACTGGATGGGTGATTATTTACAAGTAGTGATTGGCTTTCCTCTTCTCTTATTTCGATTCCAATCAATTAATTGAGGTTTAAATTTTATGTTGTAAATTAATAGGATTTCAATGGTTGGGCTGTAAAATTTTTTTATCTTTATCTAATTTCAATTTCATGGAGTTATATTTTTTTTGTCTTGTGAATTGATCCAATTTCGATTGGGTTTCGTTTTTAAAAAAAAAGAAAGAAAAAAAACCTGATTTTTTTATGTTCAATTTTTTTGGGTTTTTTTTCAGTTCTTTTATCAATTTTTTTTACATTTACAATTCTTGAGTTAATGTTATTTTCCCTGTTTTTAATCATTTTTTCATGTTCATCTTTTTTTTGAGTTACACAAGAAAACGTTTAATAATTTAAATTATATTATTTTGTTGAATATTTTTTATAGTTTTTAGAATTTTATGTTTTTTTTTTTGTTGTGTGTGATACTGTGATGTACAACTTACATGTAAAATCTTTGAGCTTTGGCTGTTTTCCCCTGTTTTAATCATTATTTTTTTTGCATGTTTACCCTTTTTTTTAGTTTTATTATTAATTTCTTCTACTATTTTTCCTTAATATTAATTAAAGTGAGTATCCAAAATTAACTATTTATTTGAACAGTAAATAATTGTTTTCGCGCTATATTGGATGTGTTGGGTTGTTTGAGGTTTACTTTTGAATTGTTTGTATGTATTTGTATTGGGCTAGATATAATGGTTTTTATTAAGAAATTTTTAATTAGACTTCTTTCTTCTTATTTTGTTCTTTTTGTAAACAATGCACTAATTGTGCTGCTATTTCCCACGTCCAACTTCGCACATGCATCACACCGCTCCACGTCATACTCTCTCGCTTTCCTCTTGTCTACCTTGCTTCTTTGGTATTTTCTCTTTTGTCATCTTCGGCTTCATTTGTAAGTTTGTTAGTATTCTTCTTCAATTGCTTCTTCTATTTCGCACAATTGCGACCCTTGCGCCGTGGTAAGCATTTGAGGCTTTAATTTACAATTTCATTTTTTTTAGCTAAGGGAGGCAAACCTCAAAAATAAAACCAAACAAACGAGACCTAGTCTCCAACCATGCGTGGCCAGGCCACCCCAACTATGTCATCCATGGATAACTACAAAGGAGGAGGGTTCAGTGAAAGTATGCACCCCCATCCATTTCTACACCTGGTTAGCTAACCAATCAGCTTCTGCTCGCAATAGCAGTGCCTGATATGTACCTCCCAAGGTGTCTCACAAATCAATCTCTAGCAAACGTTGATGAGTGAATGCATTCACCCACATATTCATCACTCTCCTTTAGATTCTTCACACAAGCTTGGTTATCCATGCAGATAATTAGTTTTTTTACTCCCATTGATTTTGCAACTGAACTCCTCGCATCACCGCTTTCATTTCAGCCTTGAAGGATGTACACCTGCCATAATGCTCATAGAAACCTTGCAAACACTAGCCTCGGTTGTCACGCTGAATACCTCCACCTCCTGCCAGTCTGAGACTCCCTCTTGCTGCTCCATCTGTATCAAAGCTACCCACCCATTTGGTGGTGCTTGCCACCTAATGAACCGTTCCTGACGTGCCATTCTTTGTGGATTCAAGTCATTCCAGGACGAGCTGTACAACTGTCCAAGCTTCATTAAAGTGTTGCTGTGGAACGTAGGGTCTGCGACATTTCCTTGTGGTATTGAATACTCGGCCATTCCGCCATCTCCATAGCACCAACATGTAGTCCCAAAATAAGTCCCCCATGTTCAGGATACGCCACTCCCTTGGTGATCAAGAACAGATTCAAGCATTGACGAGAAGAGTTGATTCTAAGTAGTCGTCTGAGATTCAAGGGTAGCGTTCATTTGGGTCCATGGCTTTGGATTAACTCATGGTCATTGTTGCATAACACTCATGCTTGAAATAGGCCACACGCCACTAGCGTTTACTTGGCATTCAAGTTAGGCGTTCACTTGGCGTTCAAGGTTAATTACTTGGCATTCAAACCTTGGAAAGGGGGCTTATAAGTTGCGTTCAACATTGGCAAGTGTAATTTGGCGTTCAACATTGGCAAGTGTAAGTTGGTGTTCAACACTTGACGAGTATAATTGGCGTTCAAATTGGCGAGTATTTTGCTATTTTTCCAAGTTCTTGGGCACCGAGTTATCCTGTAATTTCTAGTTTAAAATCTGATGATTTATCTTGTTAATTAGTTATTTAGATAAGTTGTTAGGATATTTTCTTGATTAGGTATTGTTAGGTTAGTTGGCAAGACAAGATCAACTTGCAATAATGAGGTGGCATACTTATCAAGTTGTATGTTTACTTGTGAGGGCCGAATTTACTAGGATTAGTGTGTCTTTAGGATTGTTTTATTTCCTAGATAATTTAGGAGAGTTTAACCATGGTTGTTTAGGATTCCTAAGGTATTTGTACTATAAATACCCATGTTTTATTCAATAAAATCAAGATTTTGATTATTGTTCATACTTGTTATGCTTTATTTTGTGAGAATTTCACCCAATTACAAAAAGGATTTCGAGTGTTTTGAGAGTTAAGAACTTAAAAATATTCGCCATCGTTTGTATTTGTGATTGAGTGTTCTCACAAAGATTAAAACAACCTTAGAACTAGATTGTTGAGTGTTCCAATCTAACCTAAGTTTGTGAGTTTCGTTGATTGTGAGTGTTCCGATTCACAAAGTTCTTTAAAATCATCTATCTTAAGTTTAAAGCCCTTAGTTGAATATAATATAGACAAGTGGTATCAGAGCACAATGACAAATCAAGAAAAACAAAGCAAAGTTATAGTGATGAGTTCATTACCATCTATCAGAACAAACAAACAATTTGCAAGAATTGTTCTTGGGTTTGACAACGGAAATTATTCGCATCAAAACTAACCCTTCAAATAGTGATGATGATCGTGGTTTGAAGTGATGAATTTGATGGCCAAGGTATGTGGAAGCATACCTTGACTGGGAACTAGCATTGGAAAGGTATTTTGATTATAAGGGCACGAGTGAAGATAAGAGTATAAGATTGCTATTGCTAAACTATCTAAATACGCTTCCATGTGGTTCATGGCCTCAAAAGGAGTAGGCAGCGTGAGGGTAAGAGCAAGATCGAAACTTGGGAAATGCTTAAGAAGCTTTTGAGAAGGCGTTTTGTTCCTACAATTATCAACAAGAGTTGTATGTTGATTGGCAACGTTGAAACAAGATCAACCTATGGAAGATTACATTGCTGAGTTCGAAAAACTAACCATACAATGTGACGTTGAAGAAGGGAGAGCAAAAAATTGCACGTTTTATTGGTGGTCTTAACGTGATGTGCATGACAAATGAGTTACAACCTAATTATCTTTTGATGAAGTTACCAAAACTGCCATAGTATTGGAAAAGCAAAGAAAAGGAACGTAACTAAGCCATCACAAGCCTTATCAAGGGTTTAAAGCTACAAGTTCAACGCCTATGACTGAGTCTAAAGTAAGCAAGAAGTTTGTGACTCCAAGCAGTGATAAGGGAAAGAAGGTGAGACACTTGATGATGGTACACCGAAGTCACATGTTTTAAGTGTAAGGGTTATGGCCATTACAAGAAAGATTGTCCTACTTCTAGAGTGTTGAACTACGTGAGATGGGAGATTATGAATACACTAATGAACTTCAACAAGCCATGGAAAGGAAGGTGGCGAGGAAGAATCAAGCCAGAAAGTGACTTTGAGAGGAGGAAGTTTATGAGAACAACTTCTTAAGAGTTTTGCATTCAAATCCATGGGAGAAGAGCAACGTGAAAACATCTTCTTCACACTTGTTGCAAGGTACACAATTCTATTTGTAGTTTGATTGTTGATGATGTATGTGTGCCAGGTAGTCTCATCTAAACTGGTTGATAAACACAATTGAAATCATCAGACATCCGAAACCTTATAAGCTAAAGTGCTAGATGATGACATGAAGTGAGTATCCGAAAGCAAGCTCTAGTAAAATTTTCAATTGGAAAATTTGAGGATGAGGTACTTTGTGATGTTGTTCCTATGGATGCATGTGATCTACTACTTGGTAGGCCATGCAGTATGATAGAAAAACTATCCATGATGGCGAGTCTAATGTGTACAAGGTCTTCAAAGAGGGAAAGACGAAGGTTTGCTCCCACTTTCGCCTAGTGACCTAAACAAGAAGAAAAGGAAAAGCCCAAAGATGATAAAATGTTGTTTGTGTCACGAAAGCAATTTGAGAAGGCATGGGTGCTCTGTTTTTTGTATACCTTCTGGTTGCTAAGGAAGTAAAGAGCATTGAAGACATTGATCATCCTATTCTACAAGAATTGTTGCGTGAATTTGAGGATGTGTTTCCAGAAGATTTCCACAAGGGTTGCCGCCAATTTCGTGGTATTGAACACCAAATTGATTTAATTCCTAGTGCTCCCATACCTAACAGCCACCATAGATGCAATCCAGAAGAAACAAAAGAATTACAAAGGCAAATTGACGAGCTTATGGAGAGGTATGTACGTGAAAGTATGAGTTCTTGTGTAGTTCCTACCCTGCTTGTACCTAAGAAAGATGGGACGTGGAGAATGTGCATTGATAGTAGAGCCGTGAATCACATAACTATCAAGTATAGGTTTCCTATTCCTAGGTTGGATGATTTACTAGATGAATTGAGTGGTTCTCAACTATTTTCAAAGATTGATTTACGTAGTGGGTATCACCAAATTCGTATGAGGGAAGGGGATGAATGGAAGACGGCTTTCAAGACAAAGCATGGGCTATATGAATGGATGGTTATGCCTTTTGGTTTAACTAATGCCCCTAGCACATTCATGAGGCTTATCAATGAGGTATTGCGTCCTTTCATTGGTAAATTTGTTTTGGTCTATCTTGATGATATATTAGTGTATAGCAAGAATGAAAAGGAGCATATGGATAATCTTCGACAAGTCTTTGAAGTTCTAAGGAAACAAAAACTCTATGGGAAACTAGAAAAGTGTGATTTCATGCAAAGTGAGATAAGTTTTCTAGGGTACATTGTTTCGCATGAGGGTATCAAAGTGGATCCAAAGAAAGTTGAAGCTATTGCATCATGGCCTATTCCTACGACAGTTACTCAAGTGAGATCTTTTCATGGCCTAGCTTCGTTTTATAGGAGGTTTATTCGTAATTTTAGCACTATTATGACCCCTATAACTGAATGCACGAAACAAGGCAAGTTTGAGTAGACCAAACAAGCTCAACTGGCGTTTGATTTAGTAAAGGAAAAGATGTGCAATACTCCGATTCTAGCAGTTCCTGATTTCACTAAACCTTTTGAAGTTGAGTGTGATGCAAGTGGTACAGGGATTGGTGCGGCTCTTATTCAAGGAGGGAGGCCAATTTCCTACTTTAGTGAAAAGTTAAGGGGAGGAAAATTGAATTACTCTACTTATGACAAGGATTCCTATGCCATGATTAGAGCATTGGATCATTGGAGCCATTATCTAAGACCACAAGCTTTTGTGTTACATTCTGACCATGACTCATTGAGACATATCAATAGCCAACAAAAGCTTAATGCTAGACATGCTAAGTGGGTAGAGTTTCTTCAATCTTTCAACTTTGTTGCGAAATACAAGGCTGGCAAGGCTAATGTAGTGGCGGATGCACTTTCTAGAAAACACAATTTGATAGCAATGGTTGATTCAAGAGTGTTGGGATTCGAAATCATCAAGGAATATTATGATCAAGATAAGGATTTTGGTGACATATATAAGCAATGCACACAAGAAGCAATTGGCCATTACAACTTAGTTGATGGTTTTCTATTCAAAAACAACAAACTATGTATCCCTAAGTGTGCTATAAGGGAGTTGTTGGTTCGTGAAGCTCATGGAGGGGGTCTTGCAGGACACTTTGGCATCAACAAAACAGTTGAGTTGTTGCAAGAACATTTCTACTGGCCAAAGATGGTGGGAGATGTGCACGCAATTCTAGCTCGTTGTGGTACTTGTCAACAGTCAAAAAGCACGTTTCATAAGGGATTATACACTCCACTACCTGTTCCAGAAAGGCATTGGGAGGATGTGAGCATGGACTTTATTGTTGCTTTGCCGAGAACACAAAGGGGTAAGGATTCAATCATGGTTGTGGTTGATAGGCTTTCAAAGATGGCGCACTTTATTGCTTGTCACAAACTCATGCCTAGAGCTGAGGGTCCTTTTAAAATCTTAGAGAAGTATGGTGATAATGCTTATAAGATTGACATTGGAGAAGAGTATGGCGTGGCTAGTACCTTTAACATAGGGGATTTAACTCCTTACTTGGATGATACGCAGATTCAAGAATTGAGGACAATTCCTTTTGAAGAAAGGGAGGATGATCAAGAAGCAGATTCAAGCATTGACGAGAAAGAGTTGATTCTAAGTCGTCCTGAGATATAAGGGTGGCGTTCATTTGGGCTACATGGCTTTGGATTAACTCATGGTCATTGTTACATAACACTAATGCTTGAATAAGGCCACACGCCACTAGGCGTTCACTTGGCATTCAAGGTTAAGCGTTCACTTGGCGTGGCGTTCACCTGGCGTTCAAGGTTAATTACTTGGCATTCAACACTTGGAAAGGAAGGTTTATAAGTTGGCGTTCAACATTGGCAAGTGTAAGTTGGCGTTCAAACACTTGACGAGTATAAATTGGCGTTCAAATTGGCGAGTATTTTGCTATTTTTCCAAGTTCTTGGGCAACGAGTTATCCTATAATTTCTAGTTTAAAATCTGATGATTATCTTGTTAATAAGTTATTTAGATAAGTTGTTAGGATATTTTCTTGATTAGGTAGTTGTTAGTGTTTGTTAGGCAAGATAAGATCAACTTGCAATAATGAGGTGGCATACTTATCAAGTTGTATGTTTATCTTGTGAGGGCCGAATTTACTAGAATTAGTGTGTCTTTAGGAGTTGTTTTATTTCCTAGATAATTTAGGAGAGTTTAGCCAAGGTTGTTTAGGAGTCCTAAGGTATTTGTACTATAAATACCCATGTTTTATTCAATAAAATCAAGATATTGATTATTGTTCTTACTTGTTATGCGTTATTTTGTGTGAGAGTTTCACCCAAAATTAGAAAAAGGATTTCGAGTGTTTTGAGAGTTAGAAGCTTCAAAATATTCACCATAGTTTTAGTATTTGTGATTGAGTGTTCTCACAAAGATTAAAACGAACTTAGAACTAGATTGTTGAGTGTTCCAATCTAACCTAATTTTGTGAGTTTCGTTGATTGTTAGTGTTCCAATTCACGAAGTTCTTTAAAATCAATATATCTTAAGTTTAAGCCCTTAGTTTGAACATAAGATATAGATCACTTTGCCTTCATGTTGCTCACCAGCCACTGTTCAAGATTGTCTGTGAAAAGTTGGGTGTGTAAACCGTTCCCCCCACTCTCAACCATATCGTTCTTGCAATTTTGCAATCCCTAAGAATGTGGAGCACGGTTTCCTCAATATTCTCACATTCCCGACACATAGGGTTGCTTCCTAATCCTCTCTTAGTCCTATTTGTATTACAAAGGAGCTTATCATGTAAGGCTAGCTACATGAAAAATTTTACTTGTTATTGCACCTTTAAATGCCACACACCATCCCACTTAGCTTCATGCATATCATCTTCTTCACTTCTAATAATCCTAAGGGTAGACTTTATTGAGAATTTCCCTTTGTCCCCATTCTTCCAGAATAGTAAGTCTCCAACATTCAGGTCCTCCGCAATTCGATGCGATTCTATCACTAGTACAAAAATCCACTTTTTCTGCGGTTTTTTTTAGGGGTACTTGCTGCGGTTTTTAACCGCAGCACTTGGAGCAGCAGCAATAAAACAGCTTATTATTTGCTGCGGTTCAACCGCAGCAAAAAAAATGGACTTTTTGCTGCGGTTGTAGGCAAAACCGCAGCAAAAAGCGGGCAAAAATTGGTGGGAAATCCCACTATTTGCTGCGGTTCTTTGTAAAACCGCAGCAAATAGTGGGATTTCCCACAAAAAAAAAGCGAAAACCGCAGCAACTAACCACCCAAAAAAATAATTTTTTTTTTGCTTTTTAATGCTAAATTGTAGCCAAGATGTTTGTATATGTACAATAGTTGTAATAACAACATTACAACAACATTAGAATAATAACATCAATCTCAAATACAATTATATTACAAAAAGTGCTGGTTTAAGCACTCAAAAGTGCGACAGGAGACCAAAAGTGCCGGTTTATAGACTTTTAGTCAAGAAATTTCAATAACATGGATAATGGTGGATATCAACAGCAAAGCAAACCACATGAAACAAGGACTACCTCTCTATTAAGAGTTAAACTTAGAGGTCACCTACCATATCTGGTAGTTCTTTGAAATCTTCTTTCCAATACTTTCAACAAAATCCAGTTCCTCATGCAAATCAGCATTCAGTGACTCTAGAATGAGCCACCTGAAATGCCAAACCTGTAAAGAACAGAGCATATATCAATTAGATAAATCCAAATATCCAATTTTGTTAAAGTAAACAATACACTTTCAAATGCCAATACAGAAGAAAACTCTGAAGCAAGTCTCGAGCAAAAAGATATGCAATGAAGAGTGATTTTTCAGCAAATACAAAAAGATTAAGTGCAAAAAAACAACATTTTTGTATACCAATGAACAATTTCATCCAATAAGCCCAACTAAAAGTACGAAACATGATCAAACCAAACTAATTCTAGACAACAAACATCAAAATAAATTTGATTCTCCAATTATTCACTAAATTAGTAAAGAGATGGGGGATCACCATACAATGATACATCAATTTAATCCAACATCATTTAAATCAACCATAAAAAAGCTATTTGTAGCCAGTTTTTAGTTAATTCTGCTATAAAAACTGTTATAAACACAACTACCTAAACCCAATTCCAAAAATTTCACTTTGCAAACATTAAACCTAAAATTACCAATAACAAAGTATCAAATTATAGGACCAAAAACATATACATTGCACATATGTTAAAATTTGAAATGCATAATGTTGTAACAAAAGACACAAAATTAATTAACAATTTTGTTTCAATGCATGGTGCTAAATTGCTAATTTTAACCTCAAAGTAGAAAGGAAATCATGTTTGACGAAAAGGCACAATATATTAGTAAGTGACTGTTCAAACTTCAAAAAGCAACAAAACAGAAACGCAACTCAAAATCCAATACTTGAACACAATGCAGCTGCAACAAAGGAATATAGAATGCAGGGGAAAAAAACTTAAGGTCAACTGCTTCCATATTAGTTCAGTTTTATTCATTTGCATGGATATTAGTACTAATTACTAATCACTTTACAAAATCTATTATGTTAGACTTGCTGTAACAATTTTGTTCATGTTAATTAGTCACTCACACACTCACCCACTCACACACACTCTCTCAGTCACTCACACCATCAATCAAACAGATAGACAGACTCAAAAAATTTCAACCAAAGAATAAACAGAAAGTCATTTCTTTTGAGTGAACATATATTTTCGCACATACAGCATACAACATACAACATACAGCATACAACATTTCTTTTGAGTCAACCAAAAAATTTCAACCAAAGAATAAACAGAAAGTCAATTCTGGAGTCACATACAGCAGCTTCATAAAAGGCTTTCCAGAGTTCAGGTGTTCGTAGATCTAAAAGAAAGACAACAAGGTCATAACCAGCGAATTAGAAGATATAAGGGTAAGACTGCCTAATCAACACATCCTAAATATGATTCTAAAATGCATGATAACAATTAACAACTCATACTTCAGCAACAGAAGGGGCTTATAGCTAGACATTAAGATCTTATAAAACGATAACAACAGCTCTCACAAGCTACTACAGGGTTCACTTAGTTTCAAAACACTTATTTTAACAAGTGAAATGATAAGAACACAAGATGAAAAAACAATCACAATCTGCGTAAAGAACTTACTTTGGAATGCCTTGTCTTGGTACCTCCCAAATTTTTACTTTCCAATAAATATAACATATGAGAATGTATATGATACTTTGTGAAGTCCTCTTGTAGAACCTGCACTGAATAGAGGATTAGGGAATGTAAGTTCATGGCTTCCAAAGAAATTAAGGTGACTAAGAGCACCCCCGGCCCTCCCCTCGCCTTGGCTATCTAGATCAAGACATGGCTATATAAACAAACTCATGTTAACTTAAGCAATTACCACTAGGCGCTCTGTATCTGGAAATCGTTCCTTGACTAGGTCAGCCATATGTGGATCCTAAACAACATCAACAATAACAAAACCAAGGAATTGAAATCCATGACAGAATGGTGTAATTTCAAGTAAAACTTCCGCGATAATGGTACAAACAACCATTGCTCCAAATTATAAAGTGATAAATCATATTTCATTAATGATTAATCACATACAAATGCACGCATCATAGGATCATGTCAATACAAAAGAAGCCACAAAATCATGAGCAAAAGCCACTTCTCAAATGAAAAACTATCAACTAAAATGAAATGAACCAACTTTCATGCCATACATAAAACCAAGTTCAATCAAATTCATAAAATTGCATTAAAACCAATTTTAAATCAAATTTACTAAAGTCTTTAAACATTCAACCTTTTCAATAGCTAAGACAACCACTCTCCTCCACTCACACCCACAAACACTACCACAACCACAAACAGCCAAACCCAAAACAAACACCTTAAACCACACATTCAGTCCCACCCTCCCTCCATCCCTCACTCACTCACTCAGTCACGCTATTACCATCAGTAAAAATCTCCCACACACACACACACACTCAATAACTCACTCACTCACACACACACTCAGTCATAGTCGCACACAGTCAGTCCCTCACAGTCACACACTCACAATCACAGTTACCCACTCACTCACACTCACACTCATTCACTTAGTAAAACAAAATCAAAGCCAAAAAGCAACAAAAACAACACTAAAAACAACAAAAAAATCGACAAAAAATGACTACCAAAATAAAAGGAAAATTGAAACAATAAACAACAACAACAAAATCAATACCAAAAACAACAACAAAATGACAACAAAAAAAATCGACAACAAAAAAAAAACTACCAAAGTAAAAGGAAAAATAACAACAAAATCAAAACCAAAAAACAATAACCACAAATCGAAACATAACTCAAAGCGAAGCCACTAAAAATCGCCTCCAAAAACCCCTAGAAATCACCAACACCGTTTATAAACTAAGATCCACAACATATTCAATTGCATTTCGTTAATCAGATTTCCGTAATTTTAACAAAAAAAAAAAAATCAGCGAATTTCAACTCCGTTAAACCTAAGATCTACAACATTTTCATTCCTCAATTTCAAAAAAAATCAACAGATCTAAGATCTGAGATCCAAAAACAGCGAAAAAATCGAATAAAAGTTGAAATCAATTGATAAACCTGAGTAGAGAAGATGTTACAAGAGCAGAACTTCAGCACCAAGAGTAGTAAGAGTTTCAATAAGAACAACAGTTTGAATAGTCAGATGAAGAGAAACAGTAATTTTAGCCATTAATCCAGGCATTTAAAATTCAGCTAGCTCGATTTCAAGCCTTCCAAAATCTGCATATTTGTTGGTGAGAAGAGGAGACAAGAGAAGAGAGAAGAGGGAGACGAGAGAAGAGAGAAGAGGGAGATTAGAGAGAAGAGGAGACGAGAGAAGACAGAAGAGGGAGATTAGAGAGAAGAGGAGACGAGAGGAGAGAGAAGAGGGAGATTAGAGAGAAGAGTAGACGAGTGAGAGAAATGGAAGAGGGACAGAATTAGGGTTAGGAGGGAGAAAAGAATAAAAAATTTTGGTGGGTTTTTGGTATTTATACCCACTCCGTTTGGGCTGGGCTTTTGACTATTTGTTTTGAATTTGTTATTTGCTGCGGTTATAACCGCAGCAAATAAAAAAATGACCGCAGAAAAAAATTAACCGCAGCAAATAATTTTACATGTTTATCATCAACAACTATTTGCTGCGGTTCTTTAAAAATCTCAAAGAACCGCAACAAATTCCTAAGTGGTTCATTGGTTGCCCATTGATAGTCCCAAAAGAGCGTCGTTTTCCCATTGCCAATGGCTACCTTTGTACCTGGATTAACATTCATCGCATTCTCCACTATTCCCCTCCATACATTGGACATGCTTGCTCTAGGTTGGAACATATCAACATCACATCTCCCCTGGCCATATTTCACGCGTAGCACACGAGACCACAAAGCTGTTGGTTTCGTGAGTACTCTCCACCCTAGCTTCGTGAGAAATGCCGCATTCGATTGTCTTGCTCCCCTAATTACTAATCCCCCTTCCTCACGTGGCTTCTGAATGTTCTCCCAAGAAATTAAATGAACCTTACGTTGATCATCACACCCACCCCAAATAAATTGGCGGTTTTTTCGAACAATAGCATCACAAATAGTGCGTGGAATCTTTGCCGTTTGCATGGAATATTGTGCAATTGCCAAGATCGTGGATTTAGCTAATGTAACCAGTCCTGTCGTCGATACATACTTGGTTTTCCATCCTGCCAACCTCCTATCTATTTTCTCGCACATATAACCAAACGTTTGCTTTGTTACTCTACTTGTTAGAGTTGGCATGCCCAAGTAGGTCCCAAAGTCCTCCGTACATCCCATCCTAAGCGCCTGACTAATAGCTTCTTTTTCCTCTTGTGCCATATTTGGTGAGAAATATACGCATGATTTATGGAAGCTTACTTTCTGCCCCGACGCCCCACAAAACTATTTCAAGCAGTTCTTAATCACCTCAGCTTGATCAATCGACGCTTCAGCGAATAAGATTATGTCATCTGCAAAAAATAGGTTTGAAAGTTGTGATCCATTCCGACTCGCGGTGAGGGGTTTCCAGACGCCTGCCAACACCGCTTCCTCGATAACTTGGTTCAAACGTTCAATGCAGATTATAAAGAGATATGGAGACAAAGGGTCCCTCTGACGGATACCGCGTGAACGCCGGAAGGCAATTGTAGCCTCTCCATTCCAGAGCACTTAAACTGGACGTCACGACACACTCCATTATGACCTCTATCATTAGAGTAGGTAAAAACATCTCACATAAGGTTTCCCTTATGAAAGCCCATCTCACACGATCATAAGCTTTTTCAAAATCGATTTTAATCGCCATATAGCCCTTTCGTCCATGCTTCTGCCTCATGGAGTGCAACACCTCTTGTACGATCACAATATTATTCGTAATTTGCCTTCCTGGAACAAAACTAGTCTGTGATTGCGAGATTAGACGTGGCAAGAAAGGCTTTATTCTGTTCGCAATGGCCTTGGTGATGATTTTATATATAACATTGCAAAGGCTAATGGGTCGAAATTGGCTAGCTTGTTCAGGGTTCTCTAGCTTCGGAATTAAGCAAATCAGAGTGTCATTGAGAGTTTCGGGCATTCCCTTCCCTTCCAAAACCGCCAACACCATATTACAAACGCTATCCCCTAATAAGTCCCAATGCTTCTGGAAAAACAAGGCTTGAAAGCCATCGAGGCCCAGGGCTTTTAAAGACCCCATGCTCTTCACAACATATTCAATATCAATCTTTGTGTACAGCCTGACCAGTTGTGACCACTCCGTATTCGGAAATTCGTGGAAGATGTCTGTTGTGAGATCATGCTGGACCTCACTCTCCTTTTCTCTAAACAGTTTGTTAAAATAGTCAACTACTGCTTGCTGGACAATACTCTTCTCATAAATCCATTCCCCGTCATCACCTCGTATGGCTTTGATCTTATTCCTCCATCTTCTAACAACTGTGGTCAAGTGAAAGAACTTGGTGTTTCGGTACCCATCCTTTATCCAATCAACATGGGATTTTTGATACCAAAGCATTTCCTCTTGCTCTAGAACTTCATCCAATTCCCTCCTCCGTTTAGCTTCTAGTTTAATAAGCCCCCTTTTTGTCCCCTTGGATAGTGCTTTTTGAATCCCTGCAATGCGCGCCATGAGATTACGCTTCTTGCGGAAAACGTTATGGAAGATTGTTTTATTCCAGTCCTGAAGCCGTTCAGCGAGCTCGCCTAGCATTGAGATTAGCAGCTTCTGATTATCCCAGTTATCTCCTACAAATTCAGTGAATTTTTCATGTGTCATCCAAGCAGCTTCGAAGCGGAATGGCTTGTTCAAACTTTAAAGTGGGGCGAACCCATTTGGGGATATAAGGAGGGGGCAATGATCCGACTGAATGGCTGGCAAGTGCTTCACCACAGCTTTCTCAAAGCGTAAATCCCACTCTGTCGTACACAGTGCTCTATCTAGCCGCGCACTCTTTCTTATCTCTTCTGAATTTCCTCGAGCCCAAGTATGCGAAGCCCCCATGAATTCCACTTCGAGGAGTTCCATATCATTAATCCACTGATTGAACAGTATCGGTCTCCTACTAGTTTCAGCACACCCACCGTTTCGTTCCCATGTATAACGTGTATCATTGAAATCTCCGGCTAGCAACCAAGGCTTGCTGTTCACTTTAGCGGAATTTCTTAGAGACTCCCACAGCTCTCGCCTTTTCACCGGGTCCGGGCTCGCATACGCCACTGAGAAATACCATGGGTCCTCCCTTGTTCTGGTGATTTCCATCGTTATATGCTACTGATGTTGTTTCAGGACTTCCACAGCAACCACGCTAGGATTCCAGTACAACCAAATCCCTCCACTAAACCCTTCAACATCTACCCGAACGTGCCCACCATAACTAAGGGTGGAGGCAATGAATTTAGCTCTCTCCCCACTCACACGAGTTTCTATTAAGCCTAGTACATTTGGTTTGTGAATTCTTACTAACTCTCTAAGAACTGCTAAGAATTCTCGACCACCCGCTCTTTGCACGTTCCAGATCATGCAAGTAATTGGCGGTAAGTTAACATTGACATGTGAGCGAAAATCTTCCATAGGATTATTTAAATGAGTGGTAGAGTTCATAAAGGCTTCCTGTAGCATGTTCAATAAGTGATTATTTGTTCCTGTTCTTCATGTAGTTCAGTTGTCTTCTGGACATGAGGACATTCTTTTGCAACCTGTTCATCGTCACCTGTACTTTTGTCACCTATAAAACGTGTTAGTCCAATTTCAAATTCATCATCATCCTGGGCATCATGAGATACAGTGTCAGTTTCATCAAAGATAATGTGAACACTTTCCTCAACACACATTGACCTTTTATTATAAACTCTATAAGCTTTCCTATGACTTGAATAACCTAGAAAAACTGCTTCATCACTTCTCTCATCAAATTTTCCTAGGTGTTTCTTACCGTTGTTGTGCACGAAGCATTTACAACCAAATGTTCTTAGGTAAGAGACATTTGGCTTTTTCCCTTTGAACAATTCAAAAGGTGTCTTGTTAAAGATTGGTCTTATTAGATCTCTGTTTATTATGTAGCATGCTGTACTAACTGCTTCTGCCCAAAAATTCTAGGAAATGAACTAGCAATTAACATTGTCCTTGCCATATCTTCCAATGTTCTGTTCCTTCGCTCTACTACTCCATTTTGCTGCGGTGTCCTTGGAGCTGAAAAGTTATGATCTAATCCATGTTCACTACAAAACTCATCAAACTTTTGATTATCAAACTATGTTCCATGGTCAGATCTTAAATGTACCAATCTATGTCCACTTGTTCTTTGCACCTTTTTCGCAAAAGCTTCGAATTCGTCGAAGTTTTGTTCTTTGGTAGCAAGGAACAAGGTCCATGTATACCTGGAATAATCATCAACAATAACAAAAACATATTTCTTTCCACTCCTACTTTGAACATCTACTGGACCACAAAGATCCATATGTATCAGCTCAAGTGGCTTAGAAGTACTTACCAAGGTTTTTGATTTAAAAGATGAGCGAACATGTTTTCCTTTAACACATGCATCAAAAATTTTATCACAATTGTACTTAATGTTTGGCAAACCAATTACTAAGTCCTTTTGTCTTAATTTGTTTAGTAGTGAAAGACTAGCATGTCCACAACGTTTGTGCCACAGTAGTGGATCATTGTCTGCAACACTTAGACACTTGAGACGATTTTCAGGAACAAGGTTCAAATTAACAGTATAAGTGTTCCCTCTCCTTTTTCCTTCTAGTACGATGTCTCCAGTGTTGCAGTCAATGACAAGACATTTTTCACATGTAAAACGAACAGTATTCCCTTTGTCATAGAATTGGGAAATACTGAGTAAATTGTGTCTTAACCCCTCGACTAGAAATATATTGTTTATGGAACATTTTTGTGACTTACCAACCTTACCTATGGCGATTATATCACCCTTCTTATTATCACCAAAAGTCACTGTTCCTCCATTATAGGCAACAAGTGAAAGAAATTGAGTTTCGTCTCCTGTCATGTGCTTGGAACAACCACTGTCGAGGTACCACAGGTTGTTCCCCCTCACTTGTGCCTGCACAATAATTTAGTGGTTACTGACAGGAACCCGGACTTGCTTGCATTCCTTTGTATCAACATTCTTAACTATCCACATCAGTTTTAACTTGTTCATGTTTTCATCTATTTGTTCCATTTTTCTGGTACATCCTCCTTGAAGATGTCCAGTTTTTCCACAGAAAGTACAAATTTTGTTGTTAGGTAAATCTACATACTTCTTGACTTTATCTCTCCTCTTGTGGTTAAAACCCACACCTGATCTGTTTTTAGATTGATTCTTTTCAAACCAATTAACAGCGTTAACATGACTTGATTTGTTCAGATTTGATTTTAGGCTTCTTTCAAGATCTGAATTTCTTGTTTTTAACTCAGTGACCTCTTGTTTTAATTTTAAGAATCCAATTTTTTCTGCTTGTGTGGGGGACAGATTTATGAAATTTGTTTCAGGAATTAGACACTTGTACCCTTGCAACTCTACATTTAAGAATATATTTTCTTCTTTAATTTTTTCACAAGCATGTTTTAATTCAGTGTTCTTATCAAGTAGTTCAAAGAAGCGGTTCTCAATATCTCTTTTATTAGTCCTAATCCACTTAGCATGTTCTTTACGAGTTTCCAAAGATTTTTCTAGTTGTGAAACATGTTTGCAAATTTCTTTGTATTCATCAAGAGTTTCCAGCAGAAGCTCTTGAAGTTTTGCAGCACTAAGTTTTTTAATTTGTTCCTTAAGAGCATAGGGACTTACGTTGAAACAAGTTAAGTTTTCTGTTTTTTCAAGTTTGGCCATGAGACAAATGTGAGAAGTCTCTTCCTCAAGGTGATGTTCTTCATCATCAGTTATATCATCCTCTTGTAGAGCGGCTATCATGGACTTTCTGGAGTTTTTCTTTGTAAAGAATGGTTTCTTTACAAATTTTGACTTCACCTTCTCTATGCCCTTTTCTGATTCCCATAGTGGACAATCTCGATTGAAGTGATCCAGACTTCCGCACTTATGACAAGTGGTTCTGGAGGATCTAACTTCAGTTTTTCCTTTGTCCCTTCCTTTGTACATCATCTTCTTCAGTTGTCTCACCAGGAAGGCTGCATCTTCTGCACTTACTACTGAATCATTCTCATCTTCATCTTCAGTGTTGGTCGTGGAACGTCCTTCAGCCTTAAGAGCAATAGATCGTCTTTTGGATGTTTCTGCTTCTCCAGTTTTAAGATGCATCTCATGGGTCATTAATGAACCTGTAAGCTGTTCAACATTGAACTTGAAAAAATCCTTAGTTTCAAATAAAGTGGTAACTTTAGCATTCCATCTTTCATCCTGAGGTAGACTTCTAATAATTTTTCTTACTTATTCTTCATTAGTAATGACTCTCCCTAAGGACTCTAACTCAATAACAATGTTACTAAATCTAACAATCATTTCCTGAACACTTTCCTTATATTCCATTTTAAAAATATCATATTGTTGCATTAAGTAATCAATTTTAGATTTTTTGACTTCAGTTGTTCCTTCATGAGTTATTTGCAAAAAGTCCCAAATTTCTTTTGCGCTCTTGCACCCCGCCGTACGATCGT
This sequence comes from Suaeda aralocaspica, assembly GCA_016808085.1. NCBI lineage: Eukaryota > Viridiplantae > Streptophyta > Magnoliopsida > Caryophyllales > Amaranthaceae > Suaeda > Suaeda aralocaspica. Next base: position 662,494 of record PYUH01000586.1, on the reverse strand, counting down.
ACTCACGAGGTCCAAGTCCACAATGCAAGTATTTTAGTGCAGAAGCATTCATTTCAATTTTTTCATAGTCCTCCTTTACGTATTCACTTTCGGGTTTAGGAACAAGTTCACCTTTTTCATTCTTTTTGGTAATTTGAAAATTACCATCACGAATCACCATCTAGATTTGGAAATTATCAGCAGTAATAAAAGTCTCCATCTTTGCTTTCCATTCACGATAGTACTTCCCATTGAAGTTAGGAGGCCTTACGGTGGAATGTCCCTCAGTTAGTCAATCCTCGTTGTTTGCCATGGTTCCTGGATTCACTCGTCAGAATTACCTACACACAACCAAAAAGAGAACCTGCTCTGATACCAATTGTTAGTTTTGACAAACAATAAAAATTAAACTAGAGACAAGTAAAGTAGAGACAAGTATAGAGAGAGTGAGAGACAAGTAGAGAACACGCGATTTTAGCGAGGAAACCTTTCCTAGGCCCAATAGGAAGGAAAAAACCTCGACCACTAGGGATTTTGACTCAATTCTCTTTTTACTAACTAGGGCCAACGACTCTGTTACAATCCTAGTTAGTACGGACTTCTCTAAGTACCACTCAGTACTTGTTCTCCCTGAACTAGTTCCCCCTGAACAAGTTCTTCTCTTTCTCTTTCTCTCTTGGTGGCTTGGCCAACCTTCTCTATTCTCTAAGTACAACTCAGTACTTCTCTATTCTCTAAGTACAACTCAGCACTTCTCAATTCTCAAAGTACAACTCAGTACTTATTCCCTTGAACTTGTTCCCCTAAACAAGTTCTTCTCTTTCTCTTTCTCTTTACAAGTGATTTACTCAAATCACTCTCCTTTCCCTTAACTCAAGATTACAGTCTCATAAAAGTGAACACAATCCTAGTACAACTGACTCTTGTACCTAGTCTTGTATGCCTCCTATGAAGTGCGTAAGTCTTGGTTGAATTTCTTCTCTTCTGATCTTCAGTATTTATAGTGAAGTAACAAGTAGGGTTTCTCTGATTTCCTTCCTTGTTTTCACGCTTCATATCTCACCATATCTTGGTGAATATTCTTCATAAAGTGAATTTAGATCAATTCTCCATCTAAATTCACATTCTTCTTTTCTTCATAGATTTGTTACCATAATCTTGTGTATATCTTTTCCAAATATCTTCAAAGATCTTTTATGGTATCTTCTTAGAATATATCTTCCATATCTTCTCAGAATATACTTTGAAGTCTTGTTGTCATATATTCTCTGAATATTCTCAAGTGTATAAATCTTCTTAATTGCGTATTAATTATTTTGATACGTACTTGAGACAACTGAACTTGAGACAAGTTCTTCTGTTGATACAACGGCTACTAATATGTTTATCTTGACATCAAGCAAGTAACCCATTAATAGTATGTTTTTGTCACCATCAAAACCCCTAGGGTCAACAATGGCTTTGTCTTGGACTTGGCCCTACAATGACCCATGGTGAGTAGTTGTCTAGAATAAGAAAAGCTACAGGTACAAGTGGGCATATGTCATTTCATGCTGGGATGGAGTGAGAGCGCTTTGTCACGTGCTAACTAATTCCCCTTTGTCCTAAACACGCTGCCCACTAACTTCCACCCCTTGGATCCTAGTCAAGGCTAAACCCTTTTCGTAGTATGTAGCTAAATAATGCAACGAAAGCTTGAATAAGAGAGTAAGTAAGAAATTAAAGCACAAGTGTTTGAGTAAAGTATGTGTTTTATTGCTTGAGAAAGTGAGTACAAGGCTTATGGGTTTTTCTTAACGAATGTACAAATGAATGCCTTGGGTATTTATAGGCAACACCCCTTCCTACTATATCTAATCAAGAACATTCTAACCTCCTCAAATGGAGGGTTCTACACAATACCCTAGATAGAACCTTCTAGTCTTTACATACTCTTATGTACATGTGATTATAACCTAGAACCATTTATGCATCCAATAGAGCATACTAGAACACTCTAGAGTCACCTACCCTAGAATATCCTACAATGTTTCGGAACCTTCCGGAATGTGCCGTACTACTCTAGACCTTCCAATGAGGTTCTAGAGCATTCTATACCCTTCCAATGTAGTAGACAGCCTCCATGCCAAGTTTGAACCTCGTTGGAGAAATATAGCACTACCGGCCCAAAAGTACTGTTTAACTGCACATCCAGTATTATCCTATAGCACTATCTTTTCCTTAAAACTGACTACTATAGAGAGATTGGTGTTGCTGGCACAACACATGGGCGACTCCCCTTCAGGATCCTTATGCCCTCATTCCAATGAAATGGGTGGGTCATTGGGTCACTCGTGACATGCTCCCCCATCAAAGCCCTTGACGGGGTCGTCAAGGCTGCGACTCAAATACCTCGTTCTTATCCCAGAATTGCCATAAGTCATCTTCTTTCTCCCATGTTGCCTCGCTTTCTAGGAGTCCCCTTCCAACGAATATAGTACTCTTGGTAGCTTGGAAAGCCTCTGCGACGGACCACCCTTGTTGCTTCAATTGATTCGATGTCCCGTTCAAACGAAGTCACGACGGCTGTGGGAGCCAGTTGTGACGTGCCCCTCGTAGGATCCTCCGTATCTTCGTGGTAGGGCTTCAACATACTCACATGGAACACCGGGTGTATCTTCAGCTTGGCTGGCAAGTCCACCTTGTAAGATACCTTTCCAACCTTCCCTAGGATTGGAAACGGTCGTTCATATTTGCGCACCGAACCCTTGTGGACTTTCCGGAAGGCTTTGAATTGTTGTGGGAGCAACTTTACCATCACTAACTCACCGTCTTGATACTCGGCCGGTATTCGATGTTTGTCTGCCCACTTATTCATCTTCTTTGTGGCTTTGCTCAAGTAGGTTTTTGTTATATCCATTTGTTGATCCCACTCCCTTGCAACCCGATATGCAGCGGGACTACTACCCTTGTAGCCTGTCGCAACAACTGATTACGATGTCAGGGGTTGTTGTCCCATGACAATCTCAAAAGGACTTTGTTGTGTCGACTCTGACCGCTGCAAGTTCTAGGAGAATTGATAAACATCAATCAACCTTGCCCAATTCTTTTGGTTGGCACTCACAAAGTGCCTTAAGTAGAGTTCCAACAAGGCATTCACCCTCTCCGTTTGCACATCGGTTTGCTGATGAAAGCTTGTTGAGAAGTGAAGGCCTGACCCCAACAGCTTGAACAACTCTGTTCAGAACTTTGCAGTGAACCTTGGATCCCGATCGCTAATGATAGTCCTTGGAAGTCCCCAATACTTCACGATATGCCTGAAGAATAACTTGGCGGCTTTCTCGGCTGTGCAATCCCTTGGTGCCGGGATGAATGTCCCATACTTTGAGAAGCGATCAACAACAACCATGATCGAGCCACACCCATCAGACTTGGGTAAGGCTGATATGAAGTCCATTGACACACTCTCCCATGGCTTCTCAGGTGTGGGCAATGTTTCCAAGAGCCCAACTGGAACTTGTTGCTCAATTTTGTCTTCTTGGCACACAAGACAAGTTTTCACATAGGCCTCTATGCGATCCCTCATATGTGGCCAGTAATATGACTCCTCTAATAAGGCTAGAGTTCGTTGCATACCTGGATGTCCGGCCCACATTGAGTCATGACACTCCTTCATGATGTCACGCCTAAGATTATCCCACTTAGGCACATAAATGCGACGGCCGGTGGTGTAGAGAAGCCCATCTTCAACCCAAAACCATTGCATCTTCCCTTCCATGGCCATCTCCATTAGTGACTTGGCTAATGGATCTTGCTTCATCCCCTCCTTGACCCGCTCAAGGAGGTTGGTAGCAATGAAACTCGTGCTAGCAAGTATAGCCTTGCGGCTTAAGGCATCAGCGACGACATTTACCTTGCCCGGCTTGTACTCCATAGTGTAGTCAAACTCTGCCAAGAAGTCTTGCCACCTTACTTGCTTGGGACTAAGTTTCTTTAGGTTTTACAAATAACTCGTTGCCACATTGTCGGTCATGATGGTGAACCGACTCCTAAGCAAGTAGTGCCTCCAAATGCGTAAGCAATGAATGATCGCGGTCATTTCCTTGCATTGAACTGGATAGCTCCTCTCTGTGTCATTCAGCTTCCGCGACTCATATGCAACAGGATGCCCTTCTTGCATAAGCACCCCTCCTATGGCAAAATCCGATGCATCTGTGTGTAACTCGAATATTTTGGAATAGTCGGGTAAGGCTAGAACAGGCTCCTTGGTGACGGCTTGTTTCAAGTCATGAAATGCTTCTTGACACTTGTCACTCCACGACCATTATACCTTCTTCTTCAGCAAGTCGGTTAGTGGTGTTATCCTTGCCGAGTAACTCCTTATGAAACGCCGATAGTAGTTTGCAAGTCCAAGAAATGACCGTAGCTCTGTGGCATTCTTGGGCTCACTCCACTCCCCGATGGCCTGCTCCTTATCATGCTCCATCATGATCTTCCCTTCCTTGATGCGGTGTCCCAAGAAAGACACCTCTCCTTGCCCAAACGAGCACTTCTCCCTTTTTACGTAGAGCTCGTTGTCCCTCAAGGCCTTGAACACCTTCCTCAAATGTTCCACATGGTCTTAAAGGTTGTCGCTATACACGACAATATCATCAAGGTAGACTACCACAAAATCATCAAGGAACGGCCTGGAGATCTTGTTCATCACAGTGCAGAATGTGGTCGGGGCATTGGTGAGATCAAAAGGCATCACCAAGAATTCATAAGACCCATATCGAGTTACGCATGTTGTCTTTGGCCCATCCCCTTCAGCTATACGTACCTGCCAATACCCCGATCTTAGATCAAGTTTGGAGAAGTACTTGGCTTTACCAAGTCGATCAAAGAGATCAGCGACTAACGGGATTGGATACTTGTTCTTCACCGTGATTTTGTTGAGAGCCCGATAGTCAATGCACATGCACAAACTCCCATCATGCTTGCGCTGGAAAAGTACAGATGCCCCATAGGGTGCCTTGGATGGCCTGATGAAACCGGCTTCCAATAATTCCTTGAGTTGCTTTCTTAGCTCCTCGTTCTCCGGTGGTGCCATCCTATAAGGCGACATGGCTGGAGGCCTAGCCCCTAGCTCTAGCTCAATCTCATGATCCACTTCCCTTCTAGGGGGAAGCTTCTTAAGAAGTTCCGAAGGCATTACGTCTTCAAACTCCTGGAGAACCCTAGAAATTTCTTTGGGATTCTCACCCCCTTGAGACTTCTTTTCGACGAGTGTTGCTAAGAATGTAGCTTCACCCTTCTTCACACCCTTGCAAAGTTGGAGAGCTGATGAGGCCTTGGCTTCAACGTCTTCCCATGAAATAGGGATAGACCTTGTTCCATCATTTATGGTCAAGGTGTCATTCGTCTCCAATGTCAACGGCCTCTCTGAGTGCATGAACTCCATACCCAACACTAGTGAGAAATCATCCATATTGACGACCGTGAGATCCACGGTGCCCTTCCAATCACCCAAACAAAGGGGTACACCCCGTGCAACACCTAGGATAGGCGCTGGTGAAGCATTGACGGTCTTCAACTGGCCTGGATCCTTGGCGTACTGTAACCCCAATCTTGTTGCCTCCCTTGGCAACAAAGTTATGAGTGGCACCCGTGTCCATGAGTGCCTTGGAAGCGTGCCCATTCACATATGCTTCAACAAACATAAGTGAAGATGTTTTTGAACGGGGAAGCGTACTCACCTTGGCCACGTTGTCGCACTCCCTTGCTTCAACCACTGCCTTGACGCTGCTCAGCAAATGCAAAGTCTCCATTTGCACCTCGTTCCCCAACGATTCTCCGTTCGACCCCATAAGAGCACTGAGCTTCCCATTAGCTAGGCAATCCCTGGCCCAATGTGGCCCTCTGCATAAGAAACAACCACGGTTCTTTGGCTTATCTGACGAAGATGCTGGACCCTTTCCTTTATCCTTCCTCTCGAACTTGCCTTCTCCCTAGTCAACGTGATTTCGCTTGGTGGGCTTAGCTCCCCCACCTTTTCCCTTGCTACCACCACTTTTGGCATCCTTCTTGGAACCCCTGAACTCCGTCAAAGACTCTGCAATAGCGATGGCGTTAGCAATGGTTTGAGGGTTCCCCCTCTTTACCTCTTGCTGGGACCAATGTTGTAGCCCTCCAACGAAGTAAATGAGTTGGGTCTTTTCTGTTATGTCTTCGACTTCAAGCAAGAGTGATGTGAATGTCTTGATATATTCTTTGATGTTGCTGGTGTGCTTCAACTCACATATCTTCGTCATGAACACCTCTTGAGCATTCTCCGGAGAGAAATGCTTCTTGAAGTCTTTCTTAAACTCATCCTAAGTGTCAATGGAATAAGTCCCCTTCTTGATATCCAACTCACGCCTTCTCCACCATAGGATATCATCCTCCTTGAGGTATATAGTGGCGGTGTTGATCTTGGAAGTTTCATCCTTCAAGTGCATGGCTTCAAAATACCTCTCCAAGTTCCAAAGGAAACTGTCGATTTCTCGAGCATCCCTTTTCCCTTGGTACTTGGATGGTTTGGAAATGTCCATCTTTGGCACGGCCTGGATAGTGAAACCCCCACTTACCGCGACCTTCTTGCACAACAACAGCTCGTCCTTGAGGAGGTCATTTTCTTTCCTCAAGGCTGAGAGCTCTCCCCAGACCTTAGCCATCTCGCTCTCCATCTTCTCCAAGACATGGTTCATGAGCGTGTTGGCCTCGGCGGAACGCTCAATAGAAATCTCCTCAACCCTTGTGTCAACAACATCCACTTGCTCCTTGAGTGCCCCAATGTCTAACTCGGCCTTCCTTAGCCCATCGGAAAATTTCGGGGCTCCTCAAAAAACCTCGAAACTAAGGCCAAAATTTTCCAATTTCGACTAAGATGATTATGAGACTTTGGGAGAGGCATGGGAAAGCATTAAAGGTATCTTATTGTCACAGACCGATTATTTGTCCCACCCATAGTCCTTATGCATTGCATAAGAATCCCCAGGGAGAGCTGCTCATGGGCTGCCAAGCAGCACCCTCCCCCTTATAGTAGGCAGTCTATAGGAAAAGATAGTGCTGCAGGATAATACTCGATCTGCAGATAAGCAGTACTTTTGGGGACGGCAATGCTATATTTCTCTAAAGAGGTTCAAACTCGGTGTAAAGGTTGTCTACTACATTGGAGGAGTATGGAATGCTCTAGAACCTCATTGAAAGGTCTAGAGTAATACAACACATTCTGGAAGGTTCTAGAACATTGTAGGATATTCTAGGGTACTCTGACATGTACATAAGTATATGTAAAGACTGGAGAGTCCTAGATATAGTAGGAAGGTTAGAATGTCCTAGATATAGTAGGAAAGTGAGAACGTCCTAGATATAGTAGGAAAGGTGATGCCTATATATACCCAAGGCATTCAATTGTACATATATACAGAACAACTTGGAGAGCACAATATTCACCTTTGTAAGCAAGTGTAGCATTTATTAGAGAGCATTAATAGAGTTCAATTCCCTCTACCACTTGTGTGTTTCATTGTGTTACTTCAAACAAACATCTTCCACATAACTTAGAGAGGGTGAGTGTGTGGGGATAACTTGGGAACAAGGGGTGTGCTACTTGGGGTGAGTGCTAAGGGCTAACGGGTTTTGTCCAACGCACTAACATATTCGTCTGGGACAAATACTTGGGAGCTAGACACAAGGGACGTGTCTTGGTGGAAACATTGAGTGAGTTAATGTAGTAATTTGTTCATTTTTGATCTCCTTATCTTGATAATTGATAATTGATGATTGATTATTAATGATTATGATGATGATGTTGATGGATCCTTTTTTGCTCCTACGTTTGAAAATCCAAAAACTTTATTTTCTCTCCCCCTCTATCCTTGAAAATTCAAATTCCCACTCCCTCCTTCTCTTCCCTACTAAATCCACAATGCATTTAGTTTAGTTAGAGAACATAGTTTATTATGTTAGTTAATCTTCATTTTATTTATTTATAGAGCACTTACTTATTTTCAAAAACATTTCAAAAGTTCCAAATTTTTTTTTTCATTTTTAGGTCTTTTTAGGTAGTTTTAGGATTAGATCCCTATGATGTAAAAAGAGATTATTAGCTTAGATTTTCCCTTTCTCATGAAATTCAAATTCTCTAAACATTATAGAAAGGTAATCCATGAGTATTTGCATTCTTCAATATAAAAACCAAGTTAGATGATTGATGAACTTGTGTAGTGAATATTGGTTGCTTGTCTCCTTGGCTATTTCAAACGCCACACAATGATCTTTTTTGAACCATGGTGAGTTTTTGGACTCTAATGCTTATATACACCACCACCTTGGTCTCATCTTTCTTTCTTGAGCGTTGATATTTGCCTTGTTGTGGGTACCTAGATCGAGAATTTGCCTGGTGAAACTCGGAATCGTGCCTACTTTGCTCTTGGTTATACGACCATGGCTCTCATTTCGTATGTTTTGTTTTTAGAATCCAACTCTTCTTAGGTTTTTTTTCTTTTCTTTCCACAAATGTATGTACTCTTTGTTCCCATTTGTGCTTTGACCCTTGTTCACTATAACTACATTTGAACCTCAGCCTACAACCGTTNGGAACAAGGGGTGTGCTACTTGGGGTGAGTGCTAAGGGCTAACGGGTTTTGTCCAACGCACTAACATATTCGTCTGGGACAAATACTTGGGAGCTAGACACAAGGGACGTGTCTTGGTGGAAACATTGAGTGAGTTAATGTAGTAATTTGTTCATTTTTGATCTCCTTATCTTGATAATTGATAATTGATGATTGATTATTAATGATTATGATGATGATGTTGATGGATCCTTTTTTGCTCCTACGTTTGAAAATCCAAAAACTTTATTTTCTCTCCCCCTCTATCCTTGAAAATTCAAATTCCCACTCCCTCCTTCTCTTCCCTACTAAATCCACAATGCATTTAGTTTAGTTAGAGAACATAGTTTATTATGTTAGTTAATCTTCATTTTATTTATTTATAGAGCACTTACTTATTTTCAAAAACATTTCAAAAGTTCCAAATTTTTTTTTTCATTTTTAGGTCTTTTTAGGTAGTTTTAGGATTAGATCCCTATGATGTAAAAAGAGATTATTAGCTTAGATTTTCCCTTTCTCATGAAATTCAAATTCTCTAAACATTATAGAAAGGTAATCCATGAGTATTTGCATTCTTCAATATAAAAACCAAGTTAGATGATTGATGAACTTGTGTAGTGAATATTGGTTGCTTGTCTCCTTGGCTATTTCAAACGCCACACAATGATCTTTTTTGAACCATGGTGAGTTTTTGGACTCTAATGCTTATATACACCACCACCTTGGTCTCATCTTTCTTTCTTGAGCGTTGATATTTGCCTTGTTGTGGGTACCTAGATCGAGAATTTGCCTGGTGAAACTCGGAATCGTGCCTACTTTGCTCTTGGTTATACGACCATGGCTCTCATTTCGTATGTTTTGTTTTTAGAATCCAACTCTTCTTAGGTTTTTTTTCTTTTCTTTCCACAAATGTATGTACTCTTTGTTCCCATTTGTGCTTTGACCCTTGTTCACTATAACTACATTTGAACCTCAGCCTACAACCGTTGTCGCCATATGTACGTAGTTAGTCAAGCTTGTCGTCATTCTTATCCTCTTCTATAGTATTAAAAAATTGCAGTAGAATGGAATATAGAGATAAAGAAATTCCATTAGTCTTTAAAAACTTTTGTAAATAAGCTTTGTTAGAAATAAAAGTTGGTTCTTGACTCAAATTCATTAGAAGTGAGTACATGGCTTTTCATCATTTTATAAAAGTTTGTCTTTCAAATGATGCAAGGTCATTTATCTATGTTGTCCTATTCCTTATAAGACAATTTTTTGAGTTACAAATATGGTCTTAAAGACTAGTTTTTCCATTTCTTTCATCATAATCAAATTTATTAGAGTGAAAAACTCAAGTTTTGTTGTGTTTGAGGTCTTCATTCATTGTCAAAAGTTTGTAAAGTTTTTTATTGAGTTGTAAATGCTTCACTTAAGTTTAACCCCTCAAAATAGCCAAAACTTTTCAACATTCACCTTACATCAACCCCCAATACAACCCTCAAAGTCCATATGAGACCAAGATACAAAGTTCGAAGGTTACTTGATCGATAAAGTCACTTGGCAAGCATATTGAGAGGGTACTTTACACAAGATGTGAGCTATTAGACATTTCTTTTCTCATCTATATTCTTGTTTTTTGTGAAACTCCTTCAAGGAGAATTACGCGTGATCATTGTATATGGGACCTTATGATTTATTATTTGTTGAAACTCAGAAGTTCACTCTAATCCACTTAGGTTTCTATTGAATTCTTACTTTCTTTATTATTTGAGTTTTAGTTCATTTGAGAAGTTGTTTAATGTCCCATTCTAGCTTGGGGGAGTTTGATGTAGTATTTATTTGTATATATTTTCCGTAGTTTTCTATAGTTAGTTTAGTTAGTGTTCCTTCTCTTTTTGTGGTTTTCCCCTTCTTTCTCTTTGTATTTAGTAAATCCCGTTCCCCTTCAATTTTGTCATATTATGCTTGTATTTATCTTGTTTTGCGTGCCGTCCCCATTTTGTAGGACCTTTTTGATGATGTTCGGAAACTGAGGCAACGTTTTTGCAAAGCCTTATAGTGTATGAAGTGAGGAACGAGTTATTTTGGAGCTTTTATTCAAGTCTTGGATTAGGGGATTAACTTCTATTGTTCACGTCTTCACACCTCGTGATATCGCAAGCCATGGCTCGGCGACGTGGGAAAAGCTCTTTGCAACCCCAATAAAGAAGCATACTTCTTGTTTACCCTACTAAACCAACAAAATGAAGCAGGGGAAGTGCATCGAAAGGGTTGCGGCCGCATGGTACCTGGCATGCGGACGCTTGCCCCTGTTTTGTACAAAAATGAATTTTCTTCTGGTTTTTCCCACTTGCTTAGGTCATTGTTTTAGTTTATATATCAGCTTTAAGTTGTTGTAAGAGATACATTGGACTCTCTAGATTATATTCTTTCTCCATAGACCATTAGTTTGCTTAGTTAACAATTCATAAAATAGTTTGTATTTCAATCATAACAATCTTTCAATCAATTCAATTAGTTGTTCTTAAGCTATAATTCTTCAAGTTCTTAGTTTCTTAGTTGGGTTCATCACCATATTCTTCAAAACTTTAAACTTCATTGTTATACAAGGATCATTGGAACTTGCTCTAATTTACATTTTCAATCTTTATAGTAAACTCTTTACAATCTTTGCTTTTGCTTTTATTCCAACTTTTTATTCATACTTTCTCCCCAAGTAATCTTGTCCTTGTTCTTACTTTTCTATTGCTTTTGTTGTAGTTTTCTATAATCACTTGAATAACATACTTATTTGCTATAATTGGATAATTACAAGTTTCCTTTAATTTGTTCATTTAATTTTTCATGCTTATGTTTTAGTTCTCTTAATTCACTTAAATAACTTATTTCTTTGCAATAATTTGATAACTAACAAAGTTCTTTTAATTAATTGTTTTGCTTAATTTAGATTATAATCATTATCATAACTTATTTCTTTTTTATAATCTTGTAATCATGAATCAGAATATGTATTTGATTAATAAAATGTGTTGTGAGTAGTATTAGTGCTAGGGTGTAGGTGAAACCCTCACCACCTTCATGCCTTGAACCGAGCTTGGGGGTGACTAGAGTCGTTACTTGCGGATATAATCATGTAGTCTATGACATGCTTCCATAGATGTCGTCTTAGGGTCCTTAATGAAGGATCGAGAGATGAAGTTGAGTGAAGTCTCCCCATGTTTGATTAGTTTAAAAACCATGAGAATAGGCGTTCAAGTTAAGGGACGTTACCAGCCTTTGTGAATAAGTGCATAGGATCCGTTTTTTGTTCACACCATGAGAATAGGTCGTGTGCATAGCTCCGCTTGTCATGCTAGCTCGAGAGAGTAGACATGGCTCGTAGAATGACTTCCCGTAGATGTTTCCCTCTCAATTCGGTTTGACCTAGGAATTCGCGCCTTCATCACTACAAAAAAACGGCCATATAGCAACGGAGTATTAGCTACGGAATTTAATCCGTCTTTAATTTGGAGACGGATTATAAAATTCCGTTACTGAAATTATATAGTGACGGATAGTTTAATTTCGTCTCTGAATTAGCGACGGATCAAAAATTCCGTCTCTAAATCTTGAGACGGATCAAAAAATCCGTCTCTAAAAATGGGAAGATGTAATGTCACTGCTAATAATTAGGGACGGAATAGTGGATCCGTCGCTATTACTGTTGCCACGTTGCCTTATTTGACTCAGCTAGTAAATTTGGGAAGAAACTTTACTCTTTCAATTCTGTTTCTGAAAATACAATCACTACTTCACTCTTTCAATTCATTGTCACCCACACTCTCACTTCACTATGAATTAAACCAAACTAAATCTCACTATCAATTTATTCCATTAATTTCAACTGAGTGCAACCCTTTCCTCTCAATTCATACAATTGGCGACGGAGCAGAAGCGGGAAAGCAGCGGCGAGCCGACGGTCCATCTGCAAAAGTAAAGGTACAGTCTGGCGATCCTTTCCTTCTCAGTTCAGTCCAATTTTGTCTGAATTTTCATTTTCATATGTGAAATTGATTTGGTAACTGAGTTTTCATATGCAAAATTGATCTGATTGCTAAACTTTTAAAATGCGAAATTGATTTGGTCACTACATGTGTTGTAATCTATGGTCTGAAAATCGGTCTGAGGTTGGTTTTACCAAATTTTCAGATCTGAATTTAGAGTCCCAATTTCAGTTTGTGAATATGAAACACGGCCTGTTTAACTGATTCAATCTAATTTCAAGTAAACCCTAAAATACGTGTTTTAACTGATTCAATCTAATTCAATCTAACTGATTCAATGTAAAACACGCCCGTTTAAATTTCATGCAAAAAATTAAGAACCCCAAAATTCAATCTAAAAATTCAATCTAACTGATCAATCCGTGAATTTACTTGAATATGAAAATGAATTGGTGTTATTTTAAATTCACTGACATTTCTGGGTTTGAACCCGTATTGGAAAACGAATTTACTAAATTTTGAGAACGAATATGAATTGGTGTTCAAGTAATCAATTTTCATTTAGTTTTGAATTATTTTGATTTGGGGTTTTTTCGTGGTGTTGTTATTGCTGCTTAATGGTTTGATTAAGCTCATTTTGCTGCTTTAGTTGTTGTTAATCACTGTTTTTGTGGTTGCTCTAGTTTCAATTAATCACTGTTTTAGTGGTTTTTAATTTGTTGCTTAATGGTTTTGATTAAGCTCATTTAAAATTATTTTGCTGAATTGATTTGGTTTTAATGTGGTTCACAGCCTCCTTTCTCACCCCATATTTGGGGATTTTTGATTTCAAAGGTAATGGAGAATTGCCCTTTTTTCAATTATGGTTTTGATTAGGGGTGTTTTTTGGTTATTAATTTTTGGTGGAAATTCATTTGCATGTAACTTTCTAACATCAGTAATTTCAGGGTGTTTTTATTTTTTGTTTTGTTTGCAAGTGTTTTTGAGGTAATTTAGGTCTTCTTTGCGTTTTTACTCCATCGCCCTGATCGTTTTGCATCCAATTAACACGACTCTCAAAATTCTGCTAATTACTCAAGGTTTGTTCTATTTATAATTTGTGTTTCAAATTTGGGATTAACTTACAGAATTTTAGTAGTAACAGTTGCGATCACTAAAAATATGTTAAATACAATTACTCAAAACTAGAGAATTTGTGTTTCCGACACATC